>VXAD01010627.1:1082389-1125505 GCA_013399195.1 Dicrurus megarhynchus
TGCATCGGGGCTGCATCGGGGCTGCATCGGGGCTGCATCGGGGCTGCATGGCTGCGGGGCTGCGGGGCGGCACTGCACACAGTGATTGCATCGGCGCTGCATCGGGGCTGCATCGGGGCTGCGGGGGGCACTGCACACAGCGACTGCATCGGGGCTGCATCGGGGCTGCATCGGGGCTGCCAAAGGCGCTGCTGAATTAGTTGCTCTAGAATACAAAATGTCACACAAATGTAATGTTCTTTTTCCTGCCGTCGGTTTAATGCACGTGTGGCATTCCAGAGCAAGACATCTATAGGTTTTGGCAGCCTCTTAGAGTAGTGCCCCTGAGAACATTGTCGTGCAGGAGGTAAATAGCCTGATTTTTCATGGAAGCCATGCACCTGTAACTTATTTGTGGCTGCACGCACAGTATGATAAGTGCAGTCGTGATAAATGAGAATTCTTTGTTATTCTGAACTTGATGGCATGGGTCCTGACAAAAAAAGTGTGGTTGAATGACCTGAAGTAGTTCAGATGTTGTAGTGCTGTTACTTCTTGCTATTTCAGTAGAGGAGTGAAGGTTAACAAGGGTTCTGTTCTAGGACTGCATGTACTTACTCCAGATTAGGTCAAATTTATATGTAACAGGAACTGTCATTTTTTTTTCATGTGCCTACTAGTTTTGGATGTTCTTCAGGATTTTCTAGTGGAAACAAACCAATAAATATATTTAATATACTATCCAGCATAAACTTTTGATGCTGAATCACCATGAATCTGTCCAGTGCCTGGCAGACTGTAAGTGCAGCCCACAGGTTTGGCAGTTGTAGCCATTTTAGAGCACCGAAAATGCACTGAATAAACAGAGCTCAATTTCGCTGCCAAGCAAATTGTGGGGAAGTGTGAATTTTGCATATTTCTGTGCTTACTGCAGTTTTTCTCAGGGCAGGTTTTGGGATGCAAGAAAGGTTTCTCTGTTATATGGGAGCGGTGAAGGAAACAATGTAGAATTATCTTGAGGTTAGGGAAAAATGGTGCACCTGACTTCTAAAATGCAAATGCTGCAGAGATTCTCCGATAAGAGAGCAGATGCAGTTTTGCTCGTGAAATCAGAGCAGCGTGTGAGGAACGCAGTGTGATGAGACTGACATAGCTCAGACTCCAAAAGATCATCAAACACATAAAAGATTGGCAAAGAGAAAGGGATTAGGCTCTTCTTTTTATCCCCTACAGATAGGATGAGCAGCAACAGGCGTGGGTTGCAGCACAAAGCATCCAAGTCAGACATTAAGAAACACTTTCTGATGGAAAATAGAATAAGCACTGGAACACATTTCCTGCCGTGAAACTGCAGTGTCTCCACTGCTAAAGGTCTTTAAGTGCAGGTAGATAAACATTTGTCTGTCTGGAGTGACCTAAGCAGAGCTGATCTTGCACTGGAGCAAAGGGCCTGGAGGACCCCTGGGGGTCCTTCCAGCCATAACATTTTATGGAGGGTCTTGTGCTCGGGTTCCAGATGGGCTTCACCTGATTAACTGGAAATGACCCTTCCTTGCAACTTCGGTGTTCAGTTCCTCGAGAGTTTGTTCCTGTGATCACTTTCGTATGCAAAGCAAGAAGTTCAAGGGCTTTTGCGGTTTCTCATCCTTCTTGCATTCCAAGCATTTGCTTGCCTTAAACTTGATGGACTCTGTCCGCATCCTTCCCCTGCTCCCCCCTTCCCGCTCCTGTGAGTGTTAATGCTTTTCACTTGCTCTATCTGGCACACACGGGTCCCTTTTATCAAAGGACTTTCACACCTGAGGCCTCCAGTCACATACTTGCAGTAAAGTAACAGCTTAAAAGCAAATCCTTTTAAATCCTGAGGCCAAACACCATAACAAACATATCTTCTCAAGGGATCAGTTTCCAAATGTGCTTTTGAACCTAAGTCCCAGCAGGCATTTGGCTTTAAGTGTGTGATAGGACTTTATTTATTTATTTATTTATTGTAGAGCCATTTCCCCCCGCTTCATTGTTCCCATCTCAAGATGCGCTATTTAAACCTGTACCTCTGGTGAATTCTGCCATTGAAGTGCAGATGAGCAGAGTGCTGCTGGGTGGTGAAACATTGCGGGACAAAAAGACATATCAAAATAAAATCTTATGGGAAAGTGTAACAGGGAAAATGTGCCTCTGGTTTTGGGAGGGAGAGGGAGGGGAAATCATGGGTGTGAATCAACATTTCTTTGAAAATCTGCTGTATGCGGGGCAGGGAGCTCAGGCTGTGGCAGTTTGAAGGAGACTCTAGAAATGTGAGCGATCTTTGTGAAATATTGTGCAAGGAATGCCATAAACTACTTAAGGTGCACTACAGGTCTCGTACAATGAGGTTACACCTGAGATATTTGTAAACAGTAGTGCCTGGATTCTCAGTTTGCAAACTGGTGCCTGCAAAATGCACTGCTTGCCTTAGGAGACAGCACAGTTCGTTGTGTGTAAAATTATTACCTGTACTTGCAGATTAATATTAGCACTCTCCAGGGCCTGCTCAGACACGCAGCTCTGCAGTTTGCAATTAGCTGATGACTTCTGTATTTTCAGTGGGTATTATTGCTCGGGATGTTCAGCCCAGTGTGAGCTCAATGGGTTGTTTATATAATATCACAGTTGTTTCAGTCCGTGCTGAGCATTGCCAAACTGTAAAACAAGACCAACCCCACATACGGGAGCACAGTTCCCTGAGGACAGGGCTACATAGGTACGAGATAAGGCTTGATTTTAATCTCTCTCTTGTCAGCTGGATCTGCTGACAGTTCATTTTCAGGTGACTACGTACTCCAACACCATCACTCACCTTCCCTTCCTGGCTCTCAATTAAGCTCAGTCACGTTAGGTTGTTATTCTCGTTTGAGGAAAAGTATCGAGTAATCATCCTAACGTGAAGCCTTAAATAAAATTTGGCTGCACAGCGTCTTCTTTTTGGGTCTTTTTAATTCCTTGTAAATCAGAGCCACCCCAGAACTTCAGTATCTGCTTACATTCTCTTATTCCAGTAAATCTATCTTTTCATTCCATCTTCTTCTCTCTCACTTGTAAAGGAGAGTTTGTTTGTTCATGCTGTGGGACTTAAAGTACTAAGCAATCTCAGTTCTCCCCCTTCCCCTGAAAATTCCTTTATTCTCATTTTACTGAGAAGAGAAAGGGGGATTGTCAGTAGAGACAAAAGTTAGAAAACCCAGTTCTGTAATTCTATGTAAATCTATCCCTCCAAATACCACTTTTCCATTCGTCTTAAAAACCCTTTGACACTTTCCAGACCCCTGACTTAATTTTGTTACTCTGTGTCCTGTTCCCCAGCTCGATGGAGGTGTCAGGTGAAAATCTGGGACTTATCTTCAGTACACTGGAACCCTTCAGATTTGTTTCTAATTCAGCTCTTATTCACACATGCAAATTTCCAGTCCCGTTTATCTGATGCTTTAAATTCAAGCTGGTTAGTCTGCTGGAGAGAGAAGTTGAAGCTTTGATTTCAACCGATGCTTGATGTAATTTGCTCTCAGCAATTCAAGTTACCCAGCTTATAAAATGTTAATTTAGCTCCTCTTTGCAGACCAGTGCTTTTCAGTTTATTCTTACCCAAGGTACAATAGTTTGAAATACGTTATTTCAAGAAAGTAACTCACCTTTGCTGTTACAGTGAACAAAAGGGCACTAATGCATCCAGACACTGAACTGAAGAAAAGCAGGCAGTTCTAAAGCTAAATATGAATTTTATTATGATGAATTAAAAGTACAAAAGCACTAGAAAGGTGTTATGAACTTTTTTTTAATAACAGAAGGCAAACAAAAACAAATGGTTAAAGCTAAATGTGCCACAGATAATATGAGTCAGGACCCTGTCTAAATTTTTGCTATGTCGGAGGTTACCTCAATGAAGCATGTAAATAATAATTTTAAAAAAAAAAGTGAAAAAGTGATTATTTATTCCAAATCTTTTGCACGAAAGGAGGGTGACTATAGTTCAATCCTTTCTTCTTAAGAATCAGAACCCCAAAGGCAATCTAGTGTAGCCTAAAGCAACAGATTCATAATTATATTAATAGCCATATGCTCCATTTCAGCTAAGCACCCCCCGGCAGTGTGGTAATCCTCCCTGATTCTGAAAGTTACATATAAGGCTGCAGATATAAAAACCAATATAAATTGAATCTGTAACAGAATAGAAGAGATTGTAACTAAGTTGAAAGCACATCCTTTGGGCACAATCAGCAGAGGGGATATCTGTGGGATATTGAAATGTAAATTAGCTGTTACACATGAAGCCTATTGTGCCATTAATTTGTTTGATGGCTTTTAGATACATGTGTTAGTTTACACGTTCCTCTGCTGCTTGGTGACTGCAGCTTTAGGGACTCTCATGGCCATTACCGTGCAAAGGGGACATTTTCCCCCAAAGAACACAGCTCTGGCCGTGAGTGGGAGCCTCTGACCTCCCCTACACTGCGACTGAGATCACAGTTCCAGTACAGGTTGTGTCCACATCTTGCTTTGTCCTGTCCTAATAAACACAACCAAGCTGTGTCATGGGAAACGTGCTCCTGCCCTGCCTCGTGTCAGGGATGTCACAAGCACATGGGATTTCCACTCCTTTGGTCTGTTCATTTTTATTCCTTTGGTCTTGTTAGCCAGCATGAGCATGTCCCCAGAGGAGAGATCTTCCCAGTGTCTCTTTCAAGTCGAACAGTTCCATTATTCCTTTTCCACAGATTAAGATTTTTTTTGAAGTTACAACTAAGAAGGGTAAATTTTGAGACAAGTTAAATGCCCAACTCACTGAAGTCCGTGGAAGAATAAAGCCTTCTATCTGCTAGTGACTATCTTTCTCTAAAGCACATTAATCCTCAAAATGACTGGGGAAATGTGAGTAAATAAAATCACTCTGCAAATCGTACAGTCAGCTGAGAAGGGGTTACACGTTCAAAGTTTGTATTTCCAAAACTGCCAAAAACCCCTTTGGATTGTTGTAGAAGACCCTCTGGAAAAGTGTGCATTCTTTTCAGGCCTTTAAACATTCCTGATATTATCAAACTCGCTACACATTTGCAGGGCAATTCTGCAGCATCTAGATACTTCTCTGCTCATTCCTGTGGCCATTTGTGAATTTGAGATGTTTGACAAGCTTATACATTGCCAGTAAAAATACTGAATTATCAGCAGACTTGCAGTTTATCTGCGAAAGTGATTGATGTGTGTGAGCACAGGTACCTGAACATTCTTTATCTTTGCACCCAGGAGTTTTGTCTTAATTTCCTCTGTACTCCCAGTCTTCCAACTGTCTGTACATATGAAAGCTACAAAATTAAAAATTTACTTTCAGAAGTTTGTGTGGAGACTATTTCCTTGGTCTATTCAGTCTTTCAACAGAGAAGTAGGATTTTTAAAAAGGCCTGAGATGTTTTTGAAAAGACACAGGAATGTATTTAAGACGTGTTTACACTACTTTCAGCTTCCGGTGAGCACCTGAGATGAGTTTTCACTCGCTGTTACCTTGCACTGAATGAAGAAAGCTGGGGCTGCTAAAAACATCTTCTCTTTAGCACGCTGTAACACGGCCTCAGAGGGGCAGTGTGAGCATCCCGACATTCCCTAACGCTGAAGCATTTCTCCCATGGTGGATCCTGGCACCCGGATGCTTTTCACAAAGTTAATTCAAAAACAAGTATGAAAAAAAAGTGTATAATATTTTTCCTTCCTTAAATTTTTTATTATCTATAGGAGCTAAGCATACCTTGGAGAATTCCATCTAAGAGCACTCGAGCACTCCAAAGCCATTGCACTTAGGGATATAAATGCCAGGCTGACTCCAGGAAGCAAAAATGTACAGCATAAATTAAAAAGTGAAAGCTCCATCTCCTACCAGTGAATTTGCAAATACTCTTCTCTCCTGTGGAGTGTCAGGGACACGATTTCAGATAAAGCTGATGTAAATTAGATATTTAATAATCCAGCCAAACCTGCCCTTAATCCATGTTTTGTGTTGATAGGCTAGTTCACAGATTAGGAGCTCTTCTTATCGTTTTAGAAACTAATAGTACGATCCTTTTAAGAAGGTAAGTTCTTATCATGTTCAGCTGGTTCTCTCATGGCTCTGTCACCCCCTCTGCCCTAAACTGTGGGGTTTAATGTCATTGTATTTATAATGATGCTCCCTGGCCTTATCCCACGTTCCTTTTCCTGCTGTCCTTTCTGTGACGGAGCTCATTCTGTTGTCGTACAGATCATATGACAAATGTTCCTCCTGTGATGATTATTTCAGATCAAAGGTTATTTTCCATTGGCCTTGTTAAAAGGAAAGATAGTAGGGGAACACTTTTTTTGTTGGTTCCACCACAAACGCAGCTGCAAAGCAGCGGGAAGAGGGGGTTCTACAAATCATAGCACTTTATTTTTGTTCAACTGCATTTACCAATGAGTCTAAAGACAAAGGCAGAGAGATAAATAGAAGAGAGAGGTTTATTGGTGACTTTTAGTTGAAGTTGGTTTTTTATTCTTTAATGAAGATGTGGTGTGGCAAAATTAACTAATTAGAGGAAATGTTGGCAGGCATCCCTAAGAGCCCAGAAACTTGGTGTGGTTTGACTTTTTTAGACAGATTTTTAAAGTTTCTTTCAGGAACTTTCACCTCTTTCTTTGCTGGCATTTTCTCTGTTCCACACTGACTGACTTTTTTTCTTTTAAATTGTCTGGTTGATTATCATAATTAGGTTAAACCTGTTTTAGCAGCTTTGTTGTCAGAACTGATGAAAGGACCACGGGCCGTACGCATTTTCCAGTCAGCAGATCCAATCCCAGATACTGCTCCCTGCAAAGCCCGTGTTCAGTGCTGGCTTGTGGGGATTACAGTTCGGGCAGAGTTGGGAACAAGTCAACAAGAACTCGCCTGTGAGGAAGCAGTGATACACGACTGCCTGTGTAGAAGTATCCATTTCTGTTATCTCTTTTTAGTATTTCATATTTTCATGTTTGTTTACACGTTAGTATTATAAACAGCCTCAGCAGCCCACTGGTGTGTCCTGCCTTCAAGCAGAAGACCTTCCAGTGCAGGCTGACCCACACTCTGGAAGCAACCAGAACCACGCTGCTGCTAACCCTGCAGGGCAGGGCAGCCAGGGAATCCAGGGAAATGGATACTGCGTTGGTGTTACTGCAGAAAGAAGGGCCAGCAGTGCAGAACACGAGGAGAGCTGCAGCTCTTGTGGTTGGGGCATGTGAAACCATTCTTAATAACAATATCCTCCCACATCCATTCAGCATCTGTGCCTCACTAAGTCCTAATGATGTGTAATAACAGTTTCAGCCGAGCACAAACAAGTGTTCTCTCCTCATAAAACACAAGCTACATCTTCCCTCTATTTAGGAATTGTATCCTATTATATTGAACAGGGAACAATCACCCTGCTTATCTGTGGTAAGAAAATTTTCCATTTAAAGTATAAATCTTTTAGAAACCTAGGAACAATTGAAAACAGGAAATAATTCCAGAGTTAGTAGTACAATGAATCAGAAGCTGCATTATGGTTCTGATTTGCAAAGCTGAATTGAAGTCATTGAGCTGTATCTAGTTAGCTGTGATAAGACGGTGGTTAAAAATGGTCATGGATTAAATGCAGCTTCCATGGCTCAATGATTACTGTCAATGTTCAGTGTTGATATTAATATTAGCAGCTCCTCAGCTGGGATCAGGAGACAGTGCTGATTAGACACCTTCAAATAGATGGTTTTCTAAAGTACAGCTTCAGAACCTAATTTGAGACAAGATCAACCAAAAGAGAAATCAAATCCTTTTTTTGAAAAAAAAAAACCCACACTGCAATAATATGTGAAATATGGAGAAGAAACTACAGAACTACAGTGCACAGCAAGCCTGCAGGAAAGGAAGATCACTTACCTCCAGCTGCTGAATGGCATTAACGTGTCACAATGCCTGTGGCAAGCTGCACAGAGCCAGGGAAAGGAGCAAGAAGCTTTGCCACCTTTTGATTTCTCCATTTGTTATATATCATCCATTTATGTTAGTCCTGGCTTGCTTTGATTGGAATCAGAAGCTGCCTTGTGAATAGTGCAGATACATGTTTGGCTTTTCTTCACTCTTACAGCAATATCTACATTCCTCAAGAAATCCTCTAATTCAGAGAAATCTTACGGTGACATCTAGACTTGGTAGAAAACACTTCACATCCTTTGAGGGTTTTTTTACCTTCAGTGTCTAAAATAAATCTAATTTTAAACACCTACATTTCTTTTCAGACACAGTTTCTTTGTACAAAACCTCTGTATGTGGAAAGCGAGGGTTAGGCTTGTTGCACCCACTTCACACCTGTTTGAGAGGAATGCTGTGAGAGCATTCCTCAGTGCTCTGCAGAGCCAAATAAAGGGCTAAACTATGGCAGCTCCATTGTGGAAGGGCAAGAGACACACACACACAAAAATACCTGTGAAGAGAATCAGGACAACTGAATTCCTGACCCCAATGTCACTGCTTTCTTGATTTTTCACTTTTCTTTAAGTACATCATCCTTCTTGTATTCCTTATCCTCTCTAATGTGGCATTCCATAAGGATTTATGCACTGTACGTAGTCCTTGCTTCTAAATTTCCTAGAACAACAACACAGAGGCAGAAAGTCAGCACAGAGAGTACCATTGCTTGATGGGCTGCATTTTAAGCTTTCTGTTGGAGTGTGGAATAAATGAAAAGTGAGAATACCCTGAGAAAGAGAATGTCACTGCTTTGTCAGAGAGAAAAGATATTTATGGACTGGTATGGGAAGCTGATCTTGCTGTCATTTTGTGGTGAAAGGTGGGATTTCTTCTTTAATTGCTATCAGTCTTCAAGCATAATTAAGGAAAACCAGAGGTGAAGGTGAAGCCCAAATCTTGTAGCTGGTTCTGCTATCAGGCCACACATGAATCTCTTACTGCAATTAATAACCCTTGGACGGCTCCCACTGATGTGCAGCAGTTTGAAGGATAGAGGGATACATGGAGTGATATTTTCCTGCCTATCAAACTAATGGGAATTTGTGCATCTGTGACATTTAATAGGTGCAGATCTGTTGTCATGTACACATTTGTGAAACCTAAACTTGGATCAGCAGTAGGAGGTGTTTACACTTACTATGCTTATTCTTTTTATTTTTTAATTGACATGGTTCTATACCAAGAGGCATTTACAGAGATTATTGCAAACTCGCCCATTTTCAGGAGAGCATCTCTTAAAAACACAGAGATAAAACTCAAGTTCCAGGCAACTTCAGGTCATAATAGATCTTCAGTTTCAGTACAATCCCGGGCTTGTATTGATATTTTCATAATGACTAATCACAACAAGATAAGAAGAAAATGCTTCCTATTTTACCTCTTAGTAAATTTTCCTGGAAAATTACTCAAGGCTAAAGTCCCAGTTATAAAAGTACTAAATTTTCAAAGCAATAACTTGAGCTATTCTTGCTCCCCTTCCCCCATTCCTCCTCCTCCAGGAGCAACAGTCTTCCAGCTGCCTGATATTGTGTAAAAAGCCAGGGTCATGTAGATGTCACATCTTTGCTGTGTCCCTCAGCTTCTTTGCACGCTCCTCGAGGTTGCCAGGGTTTGGCATTTGGATGTTACCGATGTGCTAATTACAGAGGAATTTGAGGATCTCCAGCAGTCGGCTTTCTGACCAATTTCATTGTTGCAGCTGTGGTCTGTAATCACTGTAAGATTTACCTCCCAAAATCCATAGAAAGTCCATCTCTTTCTCAGTCTGTATGCTAGATGGAATCACCTGAAATACGGCCTTTTAAAAGGAATTACCAATGGACAGTGGAAACTTTCCCACCTGAAAATGGTGAAATCCTGAACGTTGGGCTTTTACATGAAATACCGTGGTGAGTCTGAAAGGCTGTACAGTTTCTAATGGGTAAGATCAAAACTGAGCCCCACGGCCACCTTCCAGAGTTTTAGAATGGAATAAGACTCTTTTGCTAGCTTTGTTTCCATTCTCTCAAGTAGGTTGGGTTTTTCAAAGCTCTATGGATGGATTTATGGAGTATGCTGGAAACTGCATTTGCTTAACTGAGATCTTAATCAAATGAGCTGCTGCTTACGAGTGCAGTTTATAGGATTGCTGCCTTCACTTTTCTTGGGTTCTCCACCTTCTCTGTGTTCCTGTGGAATGAGCTGCATGGAGAACTGCTTCAGATCTCCCACGCATGGAACTGAGCCCTGCACAGCATGTCCTCGTTGTTCAGAGCTGGCTCCGGTATCTCCACACGAAATGACAGTGCAGACATGGAGCTGGGTTCCCTGTGACTGCCCATCCTTCCCACAGGGGTGAGATTCAGTAAACCTTACCAAAAGCAGGGCTCGGTGGTTCTTAACCAATTTGAACCACAAACAGTTTATTTCTGACTTCAGCACAGTGGCCAGCACAAGTCCTTCCCCAGCTCACACCTCATTGTGGGGGTTTCAGGTGTGCTTCACTCTGCACTGCTGTTGTATTTTAAGAGGTTACATACAAAAATGTTTGCTATGATCACTCTAAAAATCGTGTTTGCTCAATTAAATGATAACTTGCTTTTTGCTTAACAGCCAATGATCACATTTTTTACTTATTTTAAAGAGAAAGCACAAGAAGGATTGTGTACAGCCCATGAGGTTTTTGAAAAGTGAGTTTTTTATTAATAGGCTTCAGCTCTGTAAAGCCTTCTATGTCTGCTTCATTTGACTGCAAAGGGTTTGCAAATGGACTGCATCTCTTGGTTTCCAGGTGATTACCCCCATCAGTGCAGCTCCGTGCATGTCAGGTGCACAAATCCAAAACAGTTCCTTAACTTGTTTATTCCCTATGTGAGACACTGGAGGGTTTTCAATAAAGGTTTTTGAGAAAACTTCCACAAAGCAGGTTCCACTCCTTGCACAACTCCTGTTAAATTCACAATGCTCTATTCTCCACCATCTCTGAGCAGCAGCTGCAGCAGCTCCGGGATCAGACTCCTGCCAGCAGGAAGCCTCGCTGTCCCCCAGACACCATTAGCAGCAGACTGTTCATGAAGGTACATGTCAGGAGATTAAATTTTCTTGGCAAGCAAGGTAGCCCAGGGTTAAAAACATCAGAACATCTGCATGCTGGTGTCCTTCAAGTTTTAGCATGCTATCTTCAGGATTATGCCCCAGATTAAAGAGTTTTATTTTACCATCAAAGTTCTATAACGAGAATCTCTTGGAACAGGAAACATGATCTGTTTTGCTCACTGCTCTAGGGGCTTTCTTCATATTTTCAGGAGTTTGAAAACTAATGTTCTTTGACATCCACTTTACATTGACACTTGATACCCAGTAAATCAAAATAAAAATATAAATTTGATCTCTGGAAATCAAGATTAGTTTAATGTTTACTATCCTGATGCAAATTAGATTTCTCTTCCTGTCTACAGGGGGTCAGTTTAGAGGTATTACAAAGGCTTGTGTTGACATCCTACTAACTGGAACAATATTTTGGCTAAAAAGAGACTGTTTATTTAATGCCTCTCAGTTCATATATATAGCAAATCTTCCATGCATTATTAGTTTAATTTGCCTTCTGTTTCACATGTGAAACTGCAAGATTTATATTTTTATGACAAAGCTTTTCCCTCTAGTGAGAAAAATACAAGGTATGTTGATGTAACTGATATGCCTTTCTTTAGTTAATGACTCTGTAACTTAAATTTTCAGCGTAGCCAGAAGCAAAAATTTAAGACTGATATGTTACACATATATTTAATTTTTTTTAATAAGCTGAAGTATCTAGATTGTGATCTGAAAAAATGTCCAAAATTTCCACAAGCAAGCTGTAGAAAGCCTGACAAACGGTTGAACCTTTTCTTTGTATCTCCACATGCTGTTCATCCATATTCTCTGCCTCCAGCTCTCCGCGTGCAGCCCGATTGTCCAGCAGGGTGGAATCACAGGTACCGAGCTGCTGGGGTGATATTCCCAGTGCCTGCAGTATCTGAGTACCCGTAACACTGAGGAAATTTTTAAAATTTATTTTTAATATTAATTTTTTAATATTTAATTTAGCTGGCAGACTCCTCTGAAATGAAACTTACTGTAGGTTCTGGCAGTGCTTATTACGCGTGGAGTAATCCAAGCACTCTACATGGAGTACTACAAGTACTCTACAAGTAGTAATACAACAGGTCCCAAGCATGGACCCCTGTGCTATTGTAAGACAGCTCGTATTCCAGAAAGACATTTTTCATACATTTGCACTACAATTAAAATTATGAAAATCGCTGTAATAGCAGAATTCCTTGGGGGTAAACAAGTAAAACAGGATTTGCTTTGTTAATAAGGAGAGAAAAAAAGCCCAAGCAAATTCAATCCAAAAGCAAAAGCACACACACACAAAAAAGAAACCCCCAAAAAGCCCCACCCAAAAAATAGGCAAAGAAGGAAAAAAATATTGTGTGGTAGAAGCTTCAGCAGCTTATTCTGCTATGAAAAAGTGCTTAGAAGCACGTTTGTTTAAAACCAGGCACATAAACATCCCGTCTGTGATACACAGAGATATGCGAGTTTGTGCAGGGCGTTTTGACATATTCCTGTTTCTGTGTTGGCACCAAAAAGACCATTTGCTGATCTTGATCTCAGACTATTTTAGAAAACGTGCAATTAAAAAGGGTGTGTGGTGGGGGGAGGAGGTAGGATTGCTGGAGTGGAATCACTCTTATTCAGGCTGCTAACCTGTTTTTGAAAGGCGGAGTGATTTACTGCTGTACCGTGGCCATCAGCTCGTTAATAAAACTAGAAAGAACTAAAAAGCTTCAAAAAAGATAACTCGGTGGAGTTCCTCCCCTGATACACGAACTGAGGAGGAACAATGCTTTACAGCGCAGAAAGACTGAGCGTGCAGCCTCGTGAGTCCTGTGCTGGAGCAGTATAGGAGATCCATCAGCACCACGTCCTCAGGGAAGGCTGCTGGAAAGGCCAGGGCTGGCAGTGTTTGCTCTGGACCATGCACACCATAGTGTTTGTTATTGCTGTGCCCCGTGCACAGAGCAGAGCCCCGTGTAACCATCACCGTCCTTTCCTGACACCGCGCTCCTACAGAGCAGAAAGGAGAGGTTCCATGTGAGGAACTACCTTTGCCCTGGACAGCACGGGCATTCTGTTGAGCAGAGGCCTCTGGGGGTCAGATGCAGGCATTTCCAGCTCCTGAGCTGGCCCTGCAGTGAGAGCAGGTGGCTGCAGAGTGGGAGGCAGTGGAGCTGGGAGAGTTGGCACCAGGCGAGGGTTTGGTTCTGGAGCGGCAGTAGGCACAGAAGTGGCTGCTGGTATATACCTGATGCTGATACACCTAAGGGGTCTGTTTTATGGCACAAGTCAGACAGGAAAGGATTTCATTTTATATGCAAACAGTGGTAAATGATCAAGTAGTATTCAATATTGACAGCAGGCAATCTTTTCTTATAGAGGAGTGGAATGAACAGAAATGTGAGTTCTTCACCCATGGGCTGATAAAGATAAACAACTGGCTAAGTGCAAAATTGTGTGTCAGTCTGCTGGGGAAAAGGGTAAACTAAGAGGAACTTAAGAAAACTGAAAAGTAAATACAGAAACTTCTGGTAAGTGAATGGATCTATTGCTGTGGGTGAATAGCCCCACCTAAAAGCCGTTCCCGTCACTCCATATTTCATTCATCAAATACAAGTTCTGTTGATAACATTCTGTACAGAGCAATCTAATTAATGACAGATTCCAATGTAGAGCAGCTACTGTGAATTTTCTATTACAGATTCTCAGTGCCTTTTAACTTCTTACATTTTCCTTTTACGTAATTCAAGGACTACTAACTACCATAAATACTTTAAAAATCCTGTTGTGTATGCAGAAAAACAAAACACAGAGTCAGAGAGACACCAATTTTTATATTATGTGTGTGTGCCAATAAATGTTTTTGAAGTGTTCTAAAATGCAGCTTCCCAGGCATTGTTTTCTGTAACCCCTCTGTTGTGGGTGGGCAATTTCGGGGGTTACCACCTTCCCTTTTCCTGCTCTCCGCTAAGTGGGACTTCCTTCGCTGTGGGCAGTGCAACAGCTCTGCTCTGCTCTGCTCTACTTGTCGTGTCCCATTTGCTGCCACCCAAATCAAAAGCAAGTGGTTTGGCACATCTCTGAGACAGTTTTTTTTCACAAAACAACCTTCCAAGGACATAACTACACACAGTGCCATTCCCGGGAACCAGGCTGCGTTTCTAAGCCCATTTGCTTTACTTTATGTGCTGCTTCCTGTTCTTTTCACATTCTCCTCTCTTTTGTCTTTTAAGCCTGAACTGTGGAGATTCTCAGGGCCAGATTAGAACTTTCCTTCCAGGTGAGATCAAAGAGGGTCTGTTAGAGGCCTGGTTGCCTCTTTTTCAGTTAAAAAAAAAAATAAACTTTCCAACATCTGCTGGAGCCAGCACAGATGTACATACACTGTAGTATGGTAGAGGATTTAAGGCAAATTTCTGAAGCTGTTTTCAACACCTTTCACTGCCCTTGATATTTTATTTTAAAGGTTCTAAATGCCAAATCTTAGTTTGTGGATCTTGACAGAAGAATTGATCAGGCAGGCTCTTGAATTCCTTATTTCCAGCTGCGGTGTTCCTGTTGAGAAATATATGAGCAAACTGAGTTCTGATTCATTATAAAATAGGCACTGCAATGTAACTTCTAAAAAGTGTTCATTGATTATGGAAATTCCACTGTTAAATTCAGAGCAATAGCTCGGGATCTCATACTGTTATCCAGGGAAGAACACTGGTTTATAGCTGCTTTCCTGAAAGTGTTATCCTATTTTCCCCTTTCCATCACTTTATATGTCAAAATTTAAAGATTTTCAGTATCAGGGTCAGCTCTTTTAGGAGTAGGTAATGGGTGTAGGATCTGTTTATGATCAGAACCTCCATACAAAATCTCTCCTATTTACTGTTTCTCACCTTTTCCCACTGCCATTTTCCTTTTTTTCCCCTTTCCTCCCAGTGTTCTGGATGAGTATGATTTATTTTGGTTCCACATGGGATAACTTCCCCCTCAGCCACCAGCTCTGCCCCACTGTCACACAGATGTCACACACCAATGGGACTCAATTAGTGGCTTTTACTCCTAACAGTAGTGGCCAGAACCGTGCAGTTGGTGCTCAAACAGGCTCGTGGCACTAAAGACACAGTCATGACAATTATGGCAGGGATTAGAAGGAAGGGAAAATACAGGCAGAGCATATGGAGATCACTGCAGAGCCTGCAGATTGTTTTTGTACAGGAAAGAGGAACAGGGGATGACAAAACTCTGACCTTACTGTCAGGGTAAGAACTTAGCAGGAGAGAAGGCACGGAGACTGAGTTAAGGGGACCTTCAGGAGACAGGCTGCAGAAGCAAAGAAAAAACAAAGTAAGAGATGGAATTGTGCCCTCACCTACCCAGAGCCTTGAACAAGTATTTTATTTTAGTGCTGAGGAAAACGCAATTGAATGAAAGGATTGGAGAAGGTGGGAAGAGACACTGTGAGAACAGCAGGAGCTTAAGAAAGCAACAAAGTCCGCAGGTGGTTTGAGTTGAGGAGGGCAGAGGAGGTGGCTGCAGCACTATATTTATTCCTTCCCTGTCATTAGAGGTCATGTGTGTGCATGTAGTGGCATTTCTCTTGCAGCTTTTTCAAACCATCATCCTTGGCTGGTAGCATTTGTGCAACTTCCACATAAGATCAATAACAAAACCAAATTCCTGATGGACTTCATAAAATCTCAGGAATGTCACCTTTGGAAGGGTCGAACCTCTGCTGGAAAAAGACAGGATAGGAGTTTGCTTTAGGGTTTTTTTATTGTGCTGTTGTTACTCTGGAGGAGTGCAGCAGCATAAAGGGTGTTAGTTTGGTGGCTGAAGCTCTGGAGATGGAGAGATCCTCCTGTGTATGCTGTTCATCTGATAAATTTGTAATTTTTATTAGCATTTACTTGGTTGTCCACTTCCAAGAAGGGCAAAGCATAGATAGGGCCAGGAAAACTTAGAGAAATTCTAAGGAAATTTGTCTGATTCTGGAGAAAATTGTTACAGCAGCTGAAAGCACCACGGAGTGGTGGTAACTGTGGGGTGCATTGAGCTAGTGAAGAATATTCTCCAAACCCTCCTTGCTGTGCTGGAGGCTTTGTGGAGGGTAACAGGCTCCGTCCCCACGACAGACACAGTCGGTGCAGCAAACGCTGGCAGCTGGGATGCACTCGGGATACTGGTGTTTTTCCACTGTGTTACCAAAATGTTTATGACAAAAATGCAAATTACAGCTGCAAGGCTTGCAAATGTACATGATGCTTTGAAGGAAAATGTACTGCGTGAATTCCTTGCTCCAATTTATACTCCCTCCTTTTCCCCTCAGGTACGGACTCCTGCAATTCTTCATTTGAGCCTTTAGCACATTGTACCTCAGACTGCGTAAGAAAGTTACTTCAAAGTTTTCTTTTGTGCACTGAACTAGATTTGTTTGTTTGTTCTGCAGCCAAATGCAAAACCTTCTCCAGCTGAGGCAAGTTTAACTGAGGCTCATCCCTCTGAACCTGCTGCTGGGACTCTGAAATTGTGCCCTGTGTGCATGGGGATAAGAGGTGAGACACAGCAGATATTGTTATACACCGATTTTGCTTGGCATCTGACAAAACCTGGGTATTTCTTTATCAATATTGAGTTAATCAGTGCATCCTGTCAGTCTCCAATGGCCCAGGGTTATGCTGGGCATGGTGGGAATATCCTCAGCTGCAGTGTGTGCCCCAGAGCTTCCCTGCAGACTGCCTGTGGTACCTACCTAAATACACTTCTGGTAAGGTGTTAGTGAGTTGGGCAGGAATCACCACTCTATAAATCCTGGGAGAGAACGTAGAAAGGCCAGTTCCACTTGTCTTCTGGATGAAGCTGATGGGATATAGCTGAATTTTGCTCAGTTTCTGAATTTCTCTGAATTCTTACCTGAATAAATGTAGTAAGAGTCACCCAATGTGTATCTGAGAACAAAATCCATATTCATAATGTTTTGGACATATCTCTAGACCTTTTCCCCCAGTATTAGCTTGTGGGATTGCTTTTCCCAGCTTTTCCAGCACATTAGGTCTCCATAGGGCTGGTTATTAGTGAGATGATTCAGAGGAGACATGCCTGGGGAGCCTGAGATTTCTGGCTGGGTGGTCTCACAGCAGTCAGAAAGAAGCAACTGTTGTTACCTCTATGTCCTGCTGCATGTGAACAGAACCATCCCAGCACAGAAAGACATTTCAGCACAGGTTCCCTGCCTTTGGGGTGCTGCCCTGGCCCTTGTCACATTGTCACCTCAGCTTCTGTAGCCAAGAGCAAACAGGGAACTGTGCAGCCACTTCTGCCCTTTCCCTTGGCTCTCTTAGGCCGTGAGAGCAGGCACTCAGCCACAGCTGGGCTGACTGCAAAGTGGCACTTGGCACAAGGCCAGCCTGAAATGGGCTGTTCTTAATGTCCTGCAAAAAAAAAAAAAATTGTTATGGCAGCATCCCTTTTTAATAAAATGAAAATTTATATTTATGCAGAACGTTGGGTGTTACAGCCAGAATAAAAGAAATCTGTGTGAGGCTGTAAGTAAAGGAAAGGACTTATCAAAAGAAGCTCAGTATGAAAGGAACTAATTTCGGTTGCCATTGATACTCATTGCTAAACTGGTGATAAACTCATCTGTTAAGGAAATAAATGTCAATGTACTTTTGTAATTTAAATGAGAACTTGTAATATGGAAAATATGCTTCCTGTTCAGATCCTTAAAGGTTTGCTTTGAAATGGGAGTCCCCTGTGATGTCTGTTTCATTTTCTTTTATTGTGAAAGTGTTGTGTCACTGATGACATTTCTGCTGAATGCTGCCCAATTATAACATTGAACATCTGCACAGGGACATTATCTCCTCCCAGGGGGATTATGGGAAACAAGCACATTGGTAAACAAAAGAGTAACTGAAATTATTTGTAGGAAATTTAGTCACTTTGCTGGCTGCCAAAGGTTGAGCTTTACCAACAAAACATTTTTGCCTTTTATAGATAGATCAAACATTAAGGGAAAGAAAGCTTTTATAATAAATAAAAGGAAAAAGTTGTGGTTTGCACTGTACTTTTAAAACTAATTTTCCTGGGTGTGGGTGTTGGGGGGGCAATTTGCTTTGATTTAAGCTATGTGTTTGTAATATCCTTACTACATCATTTAGGGCAACTTTTAATTTATTCTTTCTGTGAAGTAAATGAAAATCTACTGAAATGCCCAGGATCACATACAATAGTATATAGATGTAAATGTCATGTACTCAGTCTAAAGTTAAACCATATTATCTTGGTGCCAAGGTTCTGGATTTTTAACGATTCAGTTGATGTTTTAATTCCAATTATGGTTTTTGTGGTCAGACACTGAAATGATTATGCACAAAATTCCCATCCAAGTCGGTGGGAATCTCATGTGTGCGAGTTTTGCAGGCTCGGGGGCATAACCACATGCAGGCTATTTCCAGTACAGCTTTCAGCAGAATCCTTTAACCCCGACCTCTGCAAAGGAGCCAAGGAGGAAGCAGGTGGAGCCCGTGTCTCCTGCTGCTCCGTGTCCCTGGGGTGAGGGCATGGAGAGGAGACGAGCGCACAGTCCAGTCCTGCAGGGAGCTGGGAACCTTCTGGGAGGCTGCTGCTGTCCTGGCAGGGCAGTGTCTGTGTGGCCGTGCCTTCCTCAGCCAGACTCTGCTCCTTCCCTCTTTTGGCACCGGAGCCTCGGACCCCTCGCACAGCCTCCCTTCTGCTCTGCTGCTCTCCTCTTTTTCCCGTGCCTTTCCTTCGAGTTTATTCCCTTTAACCTGACGGCATCGGAAATTGAAAATCTGCTTTGCTCTCTGCTGCATCACAGTGATGTGCTCAAGTGACAGATGTGTTTTCCTAATCTATGTGTGGGGTCTGCCTTGCCTATGAGATTGGGAGATCAGGAGCTGCTGATCACTGCTTAGGGCAGCGGGATTCATTCTTGCCTTGATAAACTCAAATCATGCTTACCGACAGTAAAAGACAAGAATTAGTGTGCCTCCATTCCTGTTTTTATTTTATCTTTATATGTTGGATTAAACAATAGCTTGTTCTGACCCTGGCAGTATTATAAATTTTGAATTATTCTGTTTAATTTCTTTCAATGACCACTGAGATGATCTGCAACAGTCATCCAAAATGCTGCCATTTAAAGTGTTATTGCAGCGTTTAGGACTGTTGCTGTGGAATGTTGTTCCTTAATTCTTACCTGTTAACTTTTATGAGGGATATAGCCATTGAAATGGGCGGGAGGGATTCTGTCACACAGGAAGTGTTCTGTATTTTCTTAATGGATAAATATTGAATGTCTCCTTTACTTTGATTTATCTCAACAATATATCTGTCTGCAGTTCCCCCTCCCTCCCCACCCCAAAATGAATGGTCCTGCTGTTGAAATGAGAGAAAGTATGTTTCCACGTCTTGAAAATAGAACTAAAAATACCTGCTTGACCTGTGGGCTTTCAGACAGCTCACAGTTGTGGTTAACACGAGCCCCCTGCAGAGATCAAAGGCTGGCCCCATCCTGCTTGAAACACCACTGTCAGTACCTTGTTGTTAGGCAAAAAGTAAGAGAGTGTTCCCCTCTGCTGTGGAAAAGCAATGTTTATTTGATCTTGGCCCTCTTCTGAATAATTTCGCTAAATCTAATTGCTCTTGATATTTTACCCAGTACATCATGGGCTTTTTCAGAAGTAGCTCTTTATGCAATGGGAAGCTTCAGAATGCAGTAAGGACCACTTCAAATATCTCTCATCAAGGCAAAGAACTCTAGATAGATTACTGCAGATCAATCTGTATAAACCCTGCATAAACACTGAAGCTCTTTTAAGTGAAAATGTACTTTACAAAACCCTTATGTTGTGAAAGGTGAAATACTCTGCAATTATTAAGAGAGTTATCATGTGAAAAGAGCTAGAGAGGGCTGTTTAATTCACTGGTTCCTGCCAATTTATGATGAAACAAAACATATTATTAAATTCTTTCCAGGATATTTATTACCATACATTTAGATTTTACGTTACCACAATGTGAACCTCCTGCACGTCAAACGCCAGCGCTGGTTCTAACAGGAATGGTGCTGTTCCTGCCATGTGTTCCTTGAGTCAAGAAACTTGACTTTTACTGGCAGTTGTGAAGGGCTTTGCAGAGGGCTGTGACATTTGGTTGCTGCTCACACTCGTGCTGCCATGTGAACGACTTACAAACCTTGCTGCACACCTCGAGGAGCTTTCCCAGCGAACCCGTAAATGGGAATGGCAGCTGGCAGGTGGTTTTCAAGTAGAAATCTCTGAAAACTGAAAATGCACTTCACTGGTGGGTTCATACTGTATGATCCCACAGCAGGTGATGAGCAGGGGTGATGTCTCCCTGAACTGTGAGACCGGAGCATGTGGGAAATACGGGTCCCCTTCCAAAGTCCCCTGCTGGTTTGATCGGTGACATAAATTCTGTGTTTCCTGTCACAGTTATTGAAAACCTCTTCTTCCTGACCCTCCAGGCACCATGCCAGTATCAAGTGTGATGTTCCAATGACTCCGTGGCTGGGTGCAGAGGGTGCTCTAGGCAGACTCAGAACACAAAGTGGCAGGTGACAGATTGTCTCCCTTGGGCAGGAGGACACCAGCTGCTCCAGCACCATTTGTTCCCTCCTTTCCATTACTTTGGCTGCAACCAAAGAAGCTGCTAAGGTAGGTGGACATAGAGGAGTTGATAATCCTTGGGGAGGAGAGTGATGAGGAGCAATCTCTGCAGCAGCAGCAGCAGCAGCAGTTGTCAGCCCCATCTTTTAGCAGCTGCAGGAGTGAAACCACCACTCACAGTAAGGAAGGGCTTTTGTTTCCACCTCACACCCTCGCCCTTCGTGAGACACAGCTGGGCTCATCCCCTGCCTTTATTTTTGCTTCCCTGTCAGTGTTAGCTGGCAGCAGCCAGGTATGGAAGCAAGAGCGGGGGCTGCTCTGAGGTCACCTTCAGTCATTTCACCTTTTACCTGCAGAGAGCTGTTTGAAACTCACTTGGCCCTTGAGACCTTTGCTTAACTTTTCCCAAATTCCACTTCTCACCCCTAGCTTTCATTTTCTCCCCATGTTCTCTCATTTCATAGAGCTGCCTCCTGTGGCCCCTTTCTGCAGCCCCCAGCTGGTTATTAGCTGGCAAACATTCCCAGCTTTCCTACTCTCCTGAGGACAGCTCTACTGTAACTGTGTGGCTTCATCAACAGTGGGATGTTCTTTATACCTGTGTGCAGTGTTCCTGTGCCTGGAGAGAGGATTTCACAGGAACGGGGCACTGGGCTGGCTGGGCCTCCGGTCTGGACCACCACAGCTGCCTGGGGTCTGGGTGTGTTCAGGCCAAGGAGCACAAGCAGCTCTTTGGCTGCTTTCTGACCTCTGGGGAAAAGAAAACTCTTCCCTGCACCGAGCCTGTCTATTTAATGAGTAAAGGGATTCAGATCAATAAAAGAAAATAGCAGCAGATCTGAAGGAATTCCCTAGGGCCAGAGGCAGCATCTCACATCCTTGTACACTGATTTGCTTCTGTGCACTTCCAGAAGAGCTTTTCCACTGGTGCTGGAGACCGGACCAGGTTCCTCCTCTCCGCTGCTCAAGGCACAGGCTCTTTCTACAGGGGTTGGCCTCTCTACAGGATGGAATTTTGTTCTGAGGTCATGAAGTGATCCCTCCTGGTACACTCTTGTGACTTTCACCTTCCCATTTTATTTGATGGGCGATTTATAAAGACAGAGTTCCTCTAGCCATCATCCTTGGCATTTATTTTGACATTAGATAGAATTTGTTATTAAAATCATGACTCTGACACATTAAACCAAAGTTCAGTGTGAAAAAAGCAGCTTTATCTTATAAGTGTTATGAGCTCCTTTATTTCTTGGTTTCTCAAAGCTCCTCCCCAAAAAAACTTTTTAGTTTAAAGACTTTAAATTCAAAACATTTATTAATAATGTAAAGGGCTGCCTGCCACTCAAAAGCTATAAAGAAACTCTAAAATCAAAGTGAAATAGTTTCTTCATCAAAGCAAAAAAAATTCCAGCTACAACTTTGGTACAAGCTTTGGTGGTGCTTTGCTGTGTTTTTAAACCCACTTGATAAATCCATACCAGAGTCAGTCCTCAACACACAAATATGCAGTCTGTCTCAGCTGGTCACTGTTAACATGGATGGAACATTTTAAATCTCCTGGATTGTGTTTCTACTTATATTATTGATTTGTATGTGAGTTTCAAGAAATCAATTACGTCCAGCTTTTTTAAAAGTCCTCAGTTTCTGCTGCTTTAAAATATGAGTTACCTGGGGAGAAACGTCTTCACTCACTGGAAACCTGCAGCTTCCGTAGGGTTCTCAGAGCCTGAACACCTTGCTGGATTTGGAACTGGTGCCTTTGAGAAATGCCACATCTGACCCACATGTAACACGGGTCAAACACCTCCAGCTCGGTACTGACCGAGCTGTTTGAGCACGTCTGGGCACCGACGGCCACGGCAGAGCTCAGCCTCGTTAGCAGGCGCGGGTCCAGTGCCTTCCCCCGAGAGTCACTGGGGAGTTCCTGCGAGGATCAGATTGCAAAAAAACAACGTTAAGGCAACCTCAAAAAAAATCGGTGGCTGACAAAATGCTTTCCCTTGGTGGAAACGAGCGTCAAATTACGTTTCACTACTATTTGTTTGCTCTGGAAAGCGGGGCTAGGGATTTTCACCTTGTCCTTAGGGCAGCAATTTGCTCACCTTACCCTTTCCAGTACTGAAAACATTTGTTCAGATTACTGTGTTTTCATTTGATTTGTTCTCTTGTTTATATAGAGGTTGTTTTTACGTAAAATCCAGTATAATTATTGACACAATTTGTTCTGCACTATAGATTATATCAAACTGGCTGGGACATACAGTAGAAATTTGGTTTTCTTATGTTGCTTTAGGTCCCTAAACCCCCAGCCACAGTCAGATAAGTCAGCAGGCATAGCAAGCCTATTAAATCGAAGTCTCCCGTGA
Organism: Dicrurus megarhynchus; assembly: GCA_013399195.1. Classification (NCBI taxonomy): domain Eukaryota; kingdom Metazoa; phylum Chordata; class Aves; order Passeriformes; family Dicruridae; genus Dicrurus; species Dicrurus megarhynchus. Next base: position 1,105,480 of record VXAD01010627.1, read on the forward strand.
TGACAGAACCTCCAGACACAGTCTTTGGGCGTGGATCTAAATGTATCTCACCAAGCTGAGGCTTCTCAGCAAAACCAGTGCCATTCCAGCTGGTGGCCATGGCAAATCCCACTGCAGGGGCAGAGAGAAGGGAGGGCTGGGAGGCGTGGGGACAGGAACCTGGGAACTGAGTCTGGAAATGGCACTAAACACAGAAAACAGCAAAGTTATCCTAAAGCAATAGTGTTCATAAGTATTTGAAAATCAACTTCCAAGCAATTAAATGCACTATTTTGGCAGTGTAGTGAAAAGAATGTATTTTCTAGGAATTCTTGAATTATAAGGTCATTCATTTTTCCTTGTAGTTAATTCTGCAGTGACATCTTCCTTGCTGTCACCAGTGTGACTGGAGTCCTTGTTCCCTGCCCTGTGCCACAAAATGCACTGGGTGGGACCTGCAGCTTTAAATTTGTACCCTTCTGCTGTGGCTTTCAAATATTTCTTAACCAAGTAGAAATGCTTGGTCTTAGATGATGTCATGGGAGTTTCAGAAGATTACTTTAAATAGTTTTTTCCCAGGAACTTATTGGGAAGATTTTTGGGATCAATCAGAACAACAACAAAAGAAACAATAAAAAAAACCCCGAATTAACCAAACACCCAAACATATAGCATTTTACAATGCTGCATATATAGCCACAATTTGAGATCTAGATTTTTTCCAGAATATCCTTATTACAGAAGAGTTTAGGCCACACACTTATTCTGCTGAATAAACTGGGTAGCAGGGAGGGATCTCCTGGCAGCATTTCAGTCACACAGTCACTTCCCTCTGAACTCATGGAAATACAGAACCAGGGTTTTTATGCTTATAACCACATTCAAGATAGTACTAAAGACTTTGAAGTGTTTTCTCAGTATTTATTTATTTTTGTGCATTATATCAGACATATCACCGGGACCTTTTTATGCAATAACTAAAATTACATGCTGGGACACTTCTCACATAGTTCTGTTGTGAATAGTGACATAAAATATCTTTCAGAATGGCTGAAAACATCTATTCTTTGGGTCCAGCAACAGTTAAACTCCTAGCTGGCACTTTGTGAAGACAGTTTTTAATTTGTGACTCTCTTTGTGACCTGCAAGAAGAGTGGAAATCATCAAAATGAATTTCCAGCACCAGGCTTCCTGTTTACATTGTTCGGGGGTAGTTACGGCTTGTTAACATGGACTTGCTGTTCATGGCTAATGATACAATTGAGTCATCTCTGTGCAGTTCTTAGCCATTTAAAACTGTCGTAAAATAACCCAAATAATGGGATGATCAAAGCAATGCAGCTGGCTCTGCATGAGAGTGTGACTGCAGCATTTGCAACCATTACTACGGAGTACTATAAATATATTCAGAGTAGTACAAAAGAGATATTCAGCTCACAAAAACTGCAGTTCAGACCGGGATAGAATCATAAAATAAATATTCAGCTATGCTTGAGGTCCTTGAATATTCCCCTAAATGCCTTTGGGTGACTGCTGTGATGTGCCTAATTCCCAGTGAACAGGTACCCAGCACTTGTTTGAGAATGAGGATTCATTAAAGCATCTCAAATCAAGCATACAAAAAGGGAGATACAAAGAATGATTAGAAGCCTTTGCTGGGTTTTGTTGTTTTGGTCTTTTTTCTCCTTCCAGTTGGCTGCTTAAAACAGGTGATTCCAGGTTTCTTTGTGGGAGCTATGATACATATGCTTTGCCAGGTCTGGATGATTTCAGAAAGTGTTTTGTTTTCCATGAAAAGCTTTTGGTTGTCATTGCACAGAGTGTTACATAAGTCAATGATAAATCAAACTAATATATTTTAAAAACTAAGCATTAGGAGGTTTTATAGTTTAAAAGAAATCACAAAAAAGCACAAGGGCTGACTTTTTATCACCTCTCCTTTGAGACCCAGTTTATTTCATCACTGATGTGAAGCATGTAGTACAAAACAAGATGACCTGTTTTCATCCTTGCTATAATTCCACTCAAGTAAAAAGCCTTATGCCAGGAATGAATTTGTCCCTATGTAAAAAAGGTCTTCACTCCTCCCAAGAGGAGACTGAAACTAGGTTCTGTCTGTTTTCATCACATCTCTTTATCTCACATCAAGGGGAGCTGATTGAACACAAGGAATTCCTAATATGAGTCACTTGTCATTCAAGCTCTTCTGGTTGAGGATACAGCGTTCCAGCTTTGTTAGGCACAGCCAAAAGCACCTGGTTCAGCAAGCCCAGCCACTGAGCGTGGAGCTGGCAACAGACCCACATGGGCTCAGCTTCTGCCTGCGACAGACCATACCCAAGAGATGGGAATATAAATAAATCTTACTCGTGGTGTTTTCTTCTGATCAGATTTGGTGTACTGGGATGAATCCTCTGTGTTTCACTCAGGAAGCACTCCAAACTAGGCTGCAGCAGTGTACCAGGCATGAAAAAATGATAGCCTGGCTTTTAGCTTTTAGTGAGCATTTAGATGGAGGGATTTTTGATTGGTATGTACTCCAGAACAGTACTGACTGTATAGATCTCTCAACAAATAAATTACAGTTATTTTCTAGACATCAAAGTGATGGGCACTAAAATGCTTCCTCACTAGCTTTTATATATATATACCTATATAACACTTCTATAGGTATTTGACATGACGGGAGAATTTGCTTCTCTAAATAAGTGGGGTTCTTGTAGCTTTCTCGGGATCTTATCACAAAAATTCTTTGAATGTAACTTGCAGGTAGACTTTTAGTTTACTTTCCAGCCATCAGTAGTGGAAATGTTCAGTAGAGGCAGAGAGTGGCTTTTTTTTTCATGATCGTACAAGAGAAGCAAGAGACAGGAAATAGGTACCATGATTGCAGTAATTTTCCTTGTCACTTGTCCATCGATTTCATTTCTTGGTGTAGTGAAAACCCTTCCAAAAGCCCCTGAAAAAGCTGCTGCTGCTGTTGGCCAGAATCAGACACTGCCAGTGTCTGAAAGGGACATTGCTTAAAGGTAGTGGGTAAGAAAAACTACCAAAATGTTCAGTACTGTAATTTATTTCAAGTCGAGTTCAGGAATTTAGAGGGAAAACAAATAATCTAAATCAAGCTGGGGTGATAAATCCTGTAAGTTTGTAATAGATCTGATTTTTTTTTATGTTTTCCTTGGGAAGAGCATTTGAAAGTGCAGACGTGAGGGTCGTTATCTTAATGACACTGCAGAAGTCCGGGCAGTCACAAAAGCTTTCTCACATAGTCAAACTGTCTTGGGAGAATCTAATTTGCTGTTGAGGTATAATACCAAACAAATGCTTTTCATTAAGGAGCTGCATGAAACAGGATCAGTCTAACAAGAGCACTAGGTCTTTGAAATGTAAACAAAGTGGCTCCTCAAGGTAACATCCTCTGCCTTTAACTGAATCTGCCTTGAAAACAGCAGTTTCCTTGGCAGAAGAAAACAAACTTTTACTGGCACGCTGTTCACCCCTCCAGCTTCTACCTGACCACATTTGCTATCAGGGGAGCTTGTAAGAAAATGAATACTGCTTTCTAAGTGTTGTAAAGCCTTATGCTGCTGCCACAACCTTGGAGTTCAGCTGAGAGGTGGCAGGGTGTGAACAGGAGGGTCTGAAGAGCAGCAGTTGTGTTTGAACATCAGATGTGGGCCTTTGCACCACCACGAGCTCAGTGCAAGGTGAGCACACCTTGGACCGTGCAGTTCATGCACAAGGACCAAGCCCAAACCTCTGTCATGCTGACTTTGGATAATTCTGACTCCACAGCCCATGCCTGCCCCTCCAGTTCAGCCCTGAGGTTATTCCAGTGAGGAAGACATAGCAGGGCTGATGTGATTTTTCTGCTCTGTGGCTGGCTGAGGCTTGACTGTCAACAGGTATTCCCTGATACAGGAACAGCTATTTATGGGGATTTTTCTGTACAGTCACAGCTTTACAGATCTGAAAATAACCAAGCACAAGTACCTCTACAAAATTATTTTACAAGATTCTATCTGTACCTTATGACAAAGAAGTACACCTGTTAAAGACAGGATGAAGTCAGTTCTTTTGGGTCTGGAGACATGGTTAATGGCTTTTAAAATCTTTACTGTGTTGACGTTGTTACACAGACAGAGAATTTTATCCAAATCTGGTTCTCCTACTGAAATTTCTAGTAGCAAGAGTCATTAAGTCACATCAAATCACACCAAGTGCTGCAGAGCACTTCTGTGTCAGAGCTTGGAAACTGGGGGGAAGGACAACAAATAGATCTCTTATAGACATTAATAGGCTGTGTTTAGAAACCACCAGACTCTGCTCTTAAATTCTGTAATCAGGAACTGCCTTGCATTGACTGCTTGTTGTTGAACTTGACTGCAGCAGTGTGCACATTGCCACAGTGCAGTCTGCTGCGTGCAGTTGTCAGCTCCATTTCAGAGGTTAGAGACTCCCAGCACAGAAACAGAACCTCAGACTTGCAGAGGAGTCACTGATTAGGGCAGTTATTAACTACAGAAACATCAGAATACATTCTATTATCCACCACAGTGCTGTGAAGACTTTTAAACCACAGAGATGCATTTCCTTCGAGCATTCTCTGTTGACAGTCCGATCCAAAGCCCAGGAAAGTCAGTGGAGGTGGATTTTAGATGGGGCCATGGGGTAGTGAAGAGGAGTTAATTACTGAACTTCTCTGCACTGTATGGCAGAGTTGGTTTCGAGTCTCCGCTGATTTTTTGCTTTTTTAAGCTTTGATTTTCTAACATTTTTCTATGCACTTTTCTGTGCGCTCTCCCAGCATCCTAACACAAGTTTCAGTGGAAATACAAACATCTGGCTTGGCAGACATGTTCCTTCACTAATACAGCCATCAAAGAAACATGGTTTTGTGTGGAAGGAATTAGAAACAACCAGAGGTAAAAGATCCCATAATGTTTGTATTAATTTCTCTTAGAAAAGAAAGTCTGCTAAATTTACAAGTCATGAAATGCAAAACTTTACACACTAGGAAGTCAGCTATAGTGTGTAAAAGACTTCACATAGGAGATTTAGCATCTCATAGCAAAATGCCATTTATGGTTGGGATGTGTTATGCAAAATGTGGAAACAGCTCATCCCTGGAGAGTGTCCTTCCCCTGTCATTGTGAGGAAATGTTCAGCTAAGTGGAAGTGGCCCACAGTCAGAGCTCTCACTACATATCCTAGTAAATGTATTTGTCAGTCCTGCAGCTTTAATGGGCAGCAACCCTAAAAACTTCCCTTTTTTTTCTCTTTGTCCTGAATACTGATATTTTCTATGGTTTTTATGGGGATAAAAGATTGTTTACCCTTTAGAATATAAATACTGAAGTCAGTGAAGAGCCTCCAAAGTGCATTAAATAAAATTTAAACCTGCAGTGAGGGTATTTCAGGCTTATAATTTCTAAGTTTAGTATCATCAACTGAAGCTTTCTCTTTTGTAGGGATTTTTATTCAGTGTGCAGTAAAGGCTCCAAGCTCCAAGCCTTGGTGAAGAATGTGTTTTGACTAATTTCGGTTTTATGGGTGTCAGTTAAGAATACCATGTGTCTCGATGTCAGAAGCTGCTTCTTTGTACTTTGTGGCCTCGTGGTTCACAGCTTGTCAGAGCAGGGGTGGTTTTGTCTGTTTGAGCTATGTCTAATGTTTATTGGAGATTTTACACCTGGACCATGAAAGCTCCCTAACAAACGGGGGCTGATTCCAAGCACAACATCCTCAGAATTTCTGTTTGATTCTTAGGCTCCTGTGCAAGCAACAGAAGGGCACATGCCAAACCTGACAATGAATTCAAAAAACTATCTAGAACTAAACCCAAATCCCCATACATGTAATGGGAAGGGATTTTCCCAGCATTTTCTTTCTGCTCACTGCCGTGGTTTACATCCTATTATGGATGTGAATGTGCTTTCCCTTTCCTTTAAGTATGCAAAGTCTTGGTACCAATTTTCTACTTTCTGGTAGCTTCATCCTAAACCCAGGAGCTTTCCTGAACAGACTGGGAAAACAATTTAGGAAATGTGATTTTCAGCTGAAACTTAAAGTGAGAGTGAAGCAGAATCCTTGCTGTGTATTTCTTACAGTTGTATGCAAAGGGGCTTCCTTGGATCGTGGCTGGTGTTCTGGGGGGCATCTCTCTTTGGCTGGGAATTTAAACAATCAAAGTCCACAGAAAACAGGAAGTTCTTAGAGGAAAGAAAGAGAGAAAATGACTGAACAGTCACAGCACTGTGGGAAGGACTGCCCTGGACTCTCTGCCTCTCTGGGAGAGCAGGAGCAGAGGGAAGCTGGACTCTGTGCTGAGAGCTGCCGTGTCTGTGAGGGTAAGCTGAACTGAGGCAGGTCCACAGCTCTTCTGCCTGAGCAGCTTGGACTGACCTTGGATTGAGCATCTGCGTTCCTTCTCCTGCTTGCAGTGCACGCTGAGTGCCCCTTCCCTGAGCAGGAGGGCAGCCCAGGATGGTTTACACTGCACGTGTGTGTGCCCAGCAGCCCACTGGCTGAGATCTGGCACTGGTATTGCCACAGCCAACAAAATCACCCACAGCAACGGCCCAAACGTAGCATTCTGGTGTGCTGTTCCTGGAAGTGCCCTGTGGAACTCCAGTTCTGAACCAGAATACCTCCGTGGTATGCTCTGTGCATGCAGTGGGGGAAGGGGGATGATCAAAGGAGATGATGATCAAGGATCTTATTTCTCTGCCTTATCTAGTTCTTGTTGCTACATAAATAATGCAAATATAAGTGCAGTCACAGGGATCCCAGTCTTCCCTCAGCTATGAATATATTCTAATAGATTTAGTCAGTTATAACAAAGATACAAAAATGACAGAGGTCTTTATTTATTACAGCAGAGCTTCTACAACAATTAAACAGCTCCAGTAAACCCAAATTCTTCTTTGAAAGGTTTATTGTATGAATACTAAGCTTTGTGCCATTCTGGGACCTGAATTAAAACCATCCGTTGGGCAGTGGCATTTCTGGGTAGGATTGGGAAGGTGGGGAGCTTGAAAAGAAAGAACAAAGTCCTGGTTCCAGTGGCTTTAATTTGTTAAAGACCTTGTTAGGGCTATAAAACTTTACCAGGTACTGTAGTTGCTTAGTTTGAGGAGGGAGGTCTGGTCTGGCCATTCATACCAAGAGGTTGTTTCAATTCCCAGCCTTGAGGTTTATAGGCTGTCGTGTATTGAGCTGGTCCTGGACCATGGGTTTATTGAATATTTTGAGAGTTTGAGGTTGCCTTTCCTCTCTGCCTTAGATTCTCAGTAACTACTGGAACCTGAAACAGTTCGATCCAATTTGTGGCAGCATTTTGTATATTCTTTTCGAAGAGAGAAAAGGTTTTGTTTTCTTTTTTTACCATGCAATAATTCAAAAGAATAAAGCAGTCAGGAAGCACAGCATTTTTTCCTTCTTCTAAGCACCATCTCCTTCTAATAACATGCTTAATATCTCTAGCATTCATCAAAGGATTATTTAAAAGAAACAGAGCCTGTAGGTGTGATACTAATTACATATGTGAAGATGGATGTTATGCCAGGGCTAAGTGTCTGGATTACTGGTGATGAATGGGAGAGGGCAAGGCAAAGCCAAGGCCACACCAGGAAAACTTCTCTTTTGCATCTCAGCTTGCTCTTTGGCAATTGCACTCCCAGAGTTCACAAACAGACATTTGTCACACTCTGAAATGGACATTTATAGGCTCTGAACTGTGGGCAGTCAAGGAAATGAAGAGACCATCATTTCAGCAGGCTTTGGATAAAGCCCAGAGGCACAATTCACTGCAGAGACAGGTAGAACACTGAGTCAAATTTCATAAAAATACAACATTTGCACAAGGACAGATGCAGAAAAACAGCCTGACAGGGCTAGCTCCCCAGCAATTCACTATTTTTTGGATAAATTTCCTTGTTAAATGTCTCCAAAAGAGCATTCTCCTGAGAGCAAAGCCCACAGCTGTCAATGTCTGACTGAGTGCTGCCTGGTGAAGCAGGTCTGTGCTTTGGCTCCTTGCAGCTCCGTGGGGAAGGAGACCTGCAGTGAGTGTGCAAAATACAGCAAGTGCACTCAGCCAGAGTCTCCGAAAACTGATGAAAAAACCCCAGCAACTGCAGAGAAGTTCATATCTGGCCTTTGGAGTGCTTTCCTAAATTCACGCCTTCTGCAACTGCACTGGCTTCAGACAACTTAGAGAAAAAGTAAGTTTGAGCAATTGTTTAGTACACCTTGCACTGGCATCTTAAGCTGCCACTCTGGTTCCCTTATCACCTGTGTGGAAGGAATCTGACAGTCTGTATTTAAAGTACTATTAATAAGACTTTTAAATTACACTTGTGCTTGAATGAACTAAATGCTTCCACATGACAAATTGATATGAATGGTTTTAATAAACAGAAAATGAGAAGTAGGCTCATCTGTCCCTGGGGGCTTAGCTGGCTCCATTCATTCTTCTTATTAAATCCTGTCTGTAAGGCCCTGTTGTTTGCATTGATTGATTACCTGACTCGCCATAAACTCGGGTTTCTCCTGTGCTACCATTTCACAGGGCAGGGAGGTCCCAGCCTCAAAGCATCTCCACTAAAAAGGCAGATTAACAGATACTCCAAGGACCAAAATTTCCCTGGCTACAGTAAACTGGTTCTCAAGGGAGACTGGACAGCAGCAGATGAGTCAGAACTCTTACAGCTTAGACCGTATTTTGTCAGTATAAAACGCTTCTAGCTAACTCATTTGGCAAGAGATGAGAAGCTAAACAAAATTAAGTCCACGCTTCTTTTCTTTCCCTCTTAAAAAAACCCCAAACAACCCAAACACTGTAATGTAATGGTAATAAAATCAGGCTGAACTATAGGAACAAGAGCAAGTACTCCTCTTTCCTTTCCCCTGTTACAGGTAACCCCCCCTAGATAATAGCAGGCTTTTGTTTGGAATGAGTGCTGTAAAGTTATGACCTATGTCAGCAAGCATTCATTGTAAGAGTGAAGAAGGGATGTGTCTATCCTCTGCTTCACCTTTGGCACAGCATTTTATAAACACCAGTTCTAGAACTGAAAGGAAGATTCTGCAGGAGCACCTGGGGCAAGTACAAATGGAGATGGTGGTAACTGTATTGTTTCACTGCTTTGACATGGCAAAGTAAAATTGAAAGTAAGTAACCAATCTGATGCTAAAACTGTATTTACTCCAAGAATATAAACTATCATCTAATTGAATTTCAAGTTGAATTTTTAATAAACCCAAAGCCAAGGACAGTGAAAACATTAAAAGCAAACTCTAGTGTACGTAACCAAACAAAATTAGGATTTCTGGAGCAACTTCCCACTTATGTCATGGGCTTTGAATGGCTGCTTTTTAATATATTCTGTTTTAGAGGCAGAATATAAGAGGGACCGTATTTCCTAGGGTGCAATTCTCCACTGTGCGTCACCTTGGCATTACTTTAAAAGCTTACGGGATGCCCAGGCCTTGGTCAGGCCCTACAGAGAGATGATGTGAATTTGCAGTAGATGAGTTGTGCCTGAACTCCAGCAGACAATTTTAGATAATAAATTGCATGACTTGGGTTCTCCTGTCACATCAGGATGGATGCACATCTGTGTCACTGCCACAGAGGATGAACTGTCGCACCCAGCTGAATGAACTGATTACACAGGAGGAAGATACACCCTAATGACCTCAGATATTGATCTAAATATTGATCAGATTAATGACCTGTGACTGATGGTAACTATGGAAATTACTTACATTCCTTAAATCTTTTCCATAGATTAGGGTAAAGACACCCCTTTTCCTACAGGTTATCAGAAGATAACCATCTATCCTAAGCCAAGCATCATAGACAGACATTCTTGTTTCTGTCTAAGAGAGCTCACCTGTGGCCTGGAAGGGTAGCTGCATGCCCTGCTTTTCGGGGTCTGTCACCCTCCCTTGAGCTGTGGTGGCACTGTAGGCTCCAAAGCTGCATTTGAACATGACCTCTCCAGCTACAAAGTGCTGACCCCGTGTAAGTCAGTGGGAGTTCTGATGTTGACTTCCATGGCAGCAGATTTGGCCTTTTTTGTCTGAAAGGCACCCTGGTTCCTCAGAAGGCTCCTGCTCGTGGAGCTTGCAGTGCTTGGTCCACACTTCCCTTGGGTCTGCTCCTTTATTATGCTTGGACAAAGAAAACATCGAATGCTATCAAATCAGAAATGTAGTATTTTACACTCATAACATTCTCATTATATATGGGAACACTTAATGAAGCAGGAGGCAAAAAGCAAGATTATCAGGCAGACTGAAAATAAGTAGCTTGAAATCATAATCATTCGGAGTGTGTACTTTGATATTTGGGGGGCAGTTTGCCAACCAATGCAGTGGATTGTTACATTGGAAAGGATGACAGCATCGAGATTGTTGTGACAATGTCTGATTGGTATTTGTGTGTAATTTAAGGAGTAACTTAATCTTCTGTGCTAGCACACATCAAAGAAACAAGGATCAGTATTGCCAAAGAGGGCAGTTTTATAATTTCCAGACTGTCCTTCTTACAGTACAATTTTTGTACAAACCATCGTTAATTCTGTGTATGAAGTTCCATACAGCTCATCCGCCTTCTCTTCAGAACTTTTCTCCACTAACCTTCTTTCTATCCCTTAGTTTCCCGTTCTTTATCTGTGTATCACTATCAGTTGAAGGATGTCATGTGACACAATTGTATTAAACCCGTGCTCAGGTTTATGCTCAGGTAATGCTCGGTAAGATAAATGAAACTGCACTTGCAGAGTTATGTCTGTGCAAAGTAGTGGCCAACTATTTTCAAAATATTGTCCTGCCCTTTTTAAATTATATTTACCAGTTTAAAGCTGCAAACCGCTTTAATAAGCACGACATAATCAATCCCAGACTAGCAAGAACTTCAAGTATCTACAAGTAGTTCACTCTTACCAAAAGCCCCTGTGGGCATTTCAGTGCTTGACACATGTGCACATAGGTATTTATTTATAAAACACACATGGTTGTACATATGTTACAGGCATCTACATTAGAGTGTTTAGGTAAACAGTTAATTCAGTTAGCCTTCTTGCTATTGGTGTATAAATAAATCTGCACCCAAGAACCGGCTTTCCACGGACAAAGGCTGAGCAGTTCACTTGTGGCGTTAAGGAAGACCTGGAGAGGACCGGCCTTGCGTTCGGAGGGATGCAGCGTGTGTGCCCAGACGCAGGGAATGCTGAGGTGTGACACCCGCGGACAGACAGCAGCACACGCGTGCAGGTGTCACACGCACCCTGCCCTGCGCATCCCCAGCCGCTCCCGAGCGGCTCCGGCCCGTCGCTGTGCTCTGTTCCGTGCTAGGGGTGTGCAGACGGCGGTCGGTGATTGCTCGGTGGCCCCGCTGCCCGGGCAGGAGCCCGGAGGAGCTGCGGCAGCGGACCCGGCCCGGCAGAGGCTCCTGCGGAGCGGGGCAGGGCTCAGCCAGCGCCGAGGAAGGAGGCAGAGGCTGCTCGAGCCGCAGCCCGGCACACGCACACCGGGGCTTTAAAGCACAGCCTGCCCTGCGTCTGTCTAATGAGGGAATTCTGACAGCCTCTTGGCACACCCACCAGGAACAAAGCTGCAACAGGCGCTGTCAGCTGCCCCGGGCCATCGCATAAGAATAAAAGATTGAAAGGTGTGCTGCGGGGATGATTCATATACCTGAGGCTCAGACCAGGTGCTCTGCAATTAACTGCATTAACCTGCAGCTGGAGTGAGTTCAGAGCGAAGGGTAGCTATTCTCAGTTCAACTGGTTTGAAATCTGTACTGGGGATTATATTCAGTTATTTATATGGCTGAGGGTTTTGTGTTTGTTTTTTTGGCTTCTTTTTCTGTCTGCTTCTGCTGAGAAGATTAAAAAAAAAAAAAAATGGGAGTGCTGTCTGTATGTTGAGGTCTAATAATGTTTAATGCAGAGTATACAGCAATTCTCCTTCTAAAGTTAGAGGGAGGAACCACAAAATGATATTTAAAGTTAGGATGACATTTATTTGGAATATCCACTGACTTGGGGTAGGTGGAGGGAGAGACACGGCTTTGAAAAGCAGAATGCTTACAGGGAAAACCCTTTTTCAGTTTTACAGAACATGGCAGGGCTTAAAAAATGTGCCTGCCTTAGCACATGGACAGACTACATGATCTCTTTTGAAATCTGCACAGGATCTTTCTACCCGCTGGGTTTAATTTCAGAATCCAGTATAGTCATTAAAGAAAATAACATTATGTTTGTTCTTTCATCTGGAGCACAGAGCAGTATCAATTTTTCATTCCCTCCTCCTTTGCATTCCCACTTTCAAAAAAAAAAAAAAGATGTATAGATGGAGGAATTCACCCTATAGCTCCCCTAAAATCTCTGGTCTCCAACAGCTGCTTTGAATTGATTCTGTATACATGGTTGCCTAATGTGTGCAGCATGTACCACTGTTCCTGTGCTCTTGAACAGCAGATTACCAAACTCAAATATCACATGTACTGAACTTGCAGTGAATCTAGAAAGGCCTGGCAGTATCCTCCCAAATGGCTGAGTTTTCTGATCACTCTCTCGTGGAGCAATGGTGCATTCCAGCACTGCTGTGTCTGAGCACTTCCCGCTCACTTTCATCAAGAATATTCTTCATTTAAGCACAGGGAAAACACAAAGTTAGACAAGGGGCTGGAGGACACAGACATTTTCCAGCAATAATATCCCATTATACTTTAACCATGCTGTTGCCTGTGCATCCCTGTGTAGGTACGAGTATTTCAGACTAAGCAGGTCTTGCCTCCCACTGTGCTTTAATCACTTCCATATAATAATAATTTAAATAGGAAAAAAGATCTGTGAACCTCTAAGAGTGATCTAAATGTAACACTTGCTCCCCGTATTTCATTCTGGTGTAACTCCACTGTGCAGGAAAGTTTTCTGTGCCTTACTCTGTACCCCGCTGGCAGTCTGTGGGTTTGAGCCAGATGGATTCCCTGTCGAATGCTTTAACATTTCCATCAAACTCCTGCTTTGGCATGGGAAGTACAGCTTGTCATGTTCTGTATGAGGAGGATAAAAGAAGAGATTGGATTTGGTGGCATTAGGATGGGTTGTGGTTTAGGCTGTGAGTGAATGTGGGGCTCAAATAGCCAACAGGCACTCCGGCCCCAAACTCAGCCTGAGCGGGTCTCTCTCGTCCTGCAGCCTGAATATTAGAGATTAGAGGTTCTGCCACCAGCTACAATTAGTCTTTAGTGTCATCAGGTGAGGGAAAGACTGGACTAGAAACACACCAGCCATGACTTTTGGATAGAATCCACTTTTATACGTGACCTCTGTGCTGATTTTGTGAAATGTGACATGCCTGCCTTCACTACTGGCTCAGTGTCTCCTGTGCTTCTCTCATGCAACATACACAAAGCATCTCTTTTTTGTGATCTGGAAATAATAAATAACATTCCAAACAATGGCATTTCAATTTCTCACTTTTCGTGCTTCCTTGAGAGAACGTGTGATTGCCATCACACTCTTAAAATTCAAATGCCAGATGGAGAATGTCCAAGGGCAACTTACAGCAATGATTAAACCCATATCATACATTCCTGCTACCTGAGAATGTAAAAAGGATCAGCAGGTCAGGCCAGAAGCCCATCCAGCAGGATATCCTGTCTCTGCCAGTGCCCTCTAGCAGAGGGGTAGAACATAAAGCTGTGGTGGGATTGGCACTTTCTCAATATATCATAGTAAATATTGGGGGAACAACATATTCCCATGGGGAATACCACGTACCTATGGGAATCTTTGAACTGCTAAACTTTAGTTCAGATCTGAACTGTGTCAAGGATTGTTAAAGGTTGAAATTGATACTATTATTAATCCATGCAAATAAAAATTACCTCAGGACATCAGTATAAGTTAGAGTGAGTGAGAAGACATGAGGGTTCAGGTAGACAGGTGTGGAATTTTAGCTTGTGTCCCAAATCATCTTAAACCCATTGGTTGGGCTTGATGAGCTTAGAGGCCTTTGCCAACCTTAACGATCCATGATTCTGTGATTCTAACATTTCACTAATGCAGGATCACCACATGTCAGCTTTCCCTGCAGGACACTTCAGGGTTACTGACAAAACTAAAATTGTTCTGTTCTTCTCGCATGGGACAAACACACAGACAACACTACGAGGTGAGGCACTGGGAAGTATAAATAGTCCTCTGCAGTGGCAAAGACCATGGGAATACTTGCAAAGCAGTGAATGGGTTTGGCAGGATGAAGAGAACTGACTCACCTATAGCATCCCACGTTGTGCTGCTGAGCAGCTGGGGAAAGGCAACAGGAGCTCCTCAGCAGGTTTGTGCTCCAGACCCTTCTCTGGACAGGCTCCAGCCCCTCGGTGTCTTTCCTGTCCTGAGGAGCCCAACACTGAGCCCAGGGCTCGAGGTGTGGTACAGAGGGACAGGCATTGCCCTGTGCTGCTGCCACAGCGGCGCTGGTACAAACCACGGTGCCTTCGGCCTCCGGGGCCACCCGGGCACGCGTGAGGAGGAGACATTCTCCTGTAGCAGAGTGCTTCACTTCTTCCTAAATCAGAGAACATGAATGCTCAGAGAATTACCTCTCTCCTTTTGCACCTCCAGGTGGTACATGAGTATTGTGGGTTATATACAATAGTGCCCAGGAGTGGGAGTTGCTGTGAATGCAGCAAAGGCAGCCCAGAGCCCTGAGATCCCAGAGAGCTTGCTCGGGGTCTGACTGCTCCTGGCAATGTTTGGCTGCTTGAATTTGTATTTGTGAACAGGTACAGACTCAGACCCGAATGAAAGAGGGTTTAAAAGATTGGTTTTACCTTGAAAAGTAGGAGTGGAGAAGTTACGGATGGAAATAAGAGAGGAAATGACAACAAGAGAACTAATTAATCCTTGCTACCATCCGCAGTTTTCACTGTGTTTATGCCTTTACAAGTCTAGATTTGGCTGCAAGATATGCAAATAGTGCATGCAAAAAACTGGTGAATGAAGGTTATCAAATGGTGTTTACAGGAAAAGAAAGTCTGTGTGCATTTTCTTTTTTTACTGTTCTTGTTTTCAGTGTCTGTAGAACTTTCTGCTGCAACCTGTGCTTTAAAATTATAATATTCCTGTAATATTAAAGTATAAGTGAAAAGGATATTTTCCTACCTTTATGTAATTTTAGCATTATCAGGTTTATTTCTGACCAGGAATATTCTTTTTTTTCTGCTTTGGCTTTAGTTTTGTTTGTTGTTCTTGTTCCTAAGAGCAGAAAGATACTGTATCTTTAAATTAGGAGTAGCTGAATAATGAATCTTGGGCAGTGAAAAGGCTAATGTGCTGTGGAAGAGAAGGAGTTTAATCTAATTTAGTTGGAGGGTGTCTGTCTGTGGTGTTGTTTTCTGGACTGTGGGAATAGAGGAGGGAAGCTGCCCCAGTGAATGGTTCCTCCTGAGCCAGAAGCAGTGGGGAGTCCCTTAGATGCCACTGATCCGAAGCCAGGCCATGAAAAGGGGATTAAAGAAATGTTCTGATTTGCAATTCACACTAATGCACCCCGTCGAACCTTTGGTAATATTTCAAACCACATTTCAAGGGAAGTGCCCTTAAAATAGCCAGCTAAATTGTATTAGAGCAATACTATACAACCCACTCATCCATTTATGATTTGTTTTTGTTTTTAATTCTTTTAACTCTTGGTGGTGGTGGCTTTCTAAGGCAATTAAAACTTTTGTGCATTGTGCAGATTCGCACTTGCATGGGAATATTTCTCAGTGTGCCTGTCCTATTAGGCAGACATGTTTACTTAAATTTTGGAGGAAAACTGCTACAAAGATTCTGTAGCTAGGAAAAAATAAACCCATTTGGTTTGGAAAACAAACATTTCTCTGCATGCCATTTAATTTTATTAATATCTAGTGGAAATTCAGTAAGAAATACAGGCTTAGCTCTCAGCTTTCTTTTTGTGTGTATGATCCTTTTCTTTTACAGTTGTTATCTGTATGGCTAACATGGTTTTTTAATATCTATGTTTTTAATATGTAATAGAATTTGTTACTGGAATGAAACGTGTGAGTTAAAAAGTGAATGAATGCATAAAAATATAGATGAGAATAGGATTACTGAATGGGATTAACATTAAACTGATCTCTATTTTTTTGTGTAATAAATGGATGGCCAGAAATATTAAACCTGAAAATCAGTTATAGCTACAGACTTCTTAAATATAGGATTGTCAATATCAGTTCTCATTCTGTCATAACACACCATTGTTCCTCCTAAGTAATTTAGACTATTTTACTAAAAATCTTTAATGTACTAATTAACTCTTCAACTCCCTGAGCTGCTCATTTCATTTCTCCTTACTGCTGAAGTGTCAGAACATTCTCTCTCAGATGGATTATTTGGGTCTTCTTTAATCCCATTTCAGAAGGCCTTGCCTGGCACTGTAATTTCCAATGACTCTAACATGGATGGAATGGATGCAACTTTGATTTTCCCCATCAGCCATATCAAAGTGTGTTTTATTACACTGCCACTGTAATAGATTATACAGCACGAGACTTTGCCATTGCAGGGACGAGGGCTGCTGGTGGTTTTTTTCCTGGCTCAGTTATGGTTTGCTTTACCTACGAAATATTTAGTTATGGTTTGAATTATTGCCTGCCTTATTGAATATTCAAGTTTTTAAATCTTTTCCTTACGGGACAGAAGAAGAGCTGGACTTTAAGATACAGATTATTCCTCTGCACATTTTTGGGAGGTGGGGAGGTGGATAGCTAGAGGGAGAAATGCATCCTTCCTGTGAGTTGGCACATTATTTGAAATCATGTTTAATTATAAAGTTTCATTAAAAATCTTTTGCTTAAAATTTTAGAAGCCTAATAAGATTTCCATTAATTTAAACATATCACTATTCCCACAACGGCCCAAGTGCTTTCTTTTTCCTCTTTCATCCATGGTTAAATATGTAAATAAAATGTCTAAAGTCATTCTTCAAAGAAGACAAAAGAAAAAAGAGCTGAGGGAAAAGACAGCCATAAAATTCCTCCCAATTCTCCATAACATTTGCCAGAGGGGGGCCAACTCCTAGCCAGGGCCTAGCAGCAGGGGTGCCTGGCTGCTCCATAGAATCACACATCTCAAATCCCACACACAGGAGAAAAAAATAAAATAAAATATCTTTTCAGCTGGAGCCATCAAAAGGCTCTTTTCATTTATTAGTTACAGAGGTATCTTCCAGTTGCTGATTTCTCAGCGCTCTCATTTTTCTATAATAACGTTCTATTTGTTACTCTCACTGACTCAGGCTCGTTGAATGCATGATACTCGTAGATAGCTCTTTAAAAATACAGAAAGTGAAATAAATGATCTAAAGCAGGATGCACTGGCTAAAATAATGGCGAGGAAAACAAGGCTGATTTAAATTGGCACATGAAAGATCAATTAAGAGAGACACAACTACAAAGCTTGGAGGTTCCCCCCCTTTTTTTTTCTCACTTTCATTTCTGTTTCTTTTTTGCCTCTTAGGAGAAAAAGGTTGTTATCAGTGCTACAGGAGAAAAAGGCCATGTTTTATTTCATGTATTTTTTCTAGATTACTTTAATGTCAATGGTGATAGAATGTGCTTTACAAAAATACTTGTTGGAAAAAAAAAAAGAAAAAAAACAAGCTCCCAAACAATCAAGTTGGATAAAACAAACATTGAATATGTGCCTGTTATGCATTATTTAAATTCTACTTTTTTGTTATTATTTAAATTCTACTTTTAAAGTAGAATTTACTTGTCCCTTGAAAAAGCTTTCCCCACACTTCCCTGCTACCCCCAGCTGAGCTCTCTAGAAGAGGAATCAGGATGAATACAAATACTAAGAAAACAGGCTGAGATTAATGAAGAATGGAAATGCCCCAGCACACTCTCTCTCTCTCTCACACACACAGACACACTAAAATAAATAAAGCTTTTTTTTTGCTCATAACACTGCCTGCTTTTGAAACATTCCCTAAGGAATCTGAAAGTGTCCAAGGAAAGGTCAGTCCCTAAGACCAGTACTTTATAAATATAATCTCCTCGATCCACTGGAAAGCCACAGAAAGGACCACGCTTTTCAAGCCACATTTTTATGATGGCTTTTACTCCTTGGCAAGAGCTGGCCACATCTTCAGGGCTTTCAGAGACAAACATTAGCCCTGGCTTGTTGTCCTTGCTTGGATCCATTTCACCCTTATCACAACCGAGGAAGCCAACAGTTTCCTTTCTGGAGCTGGTGCGGTATTAACTCTGACCCTGCGGGATTTGGTAGTTTCCAGGAGAATCCGTGTTCTTTTCGATAAGAAACAGGCACTAATGGAGAGGAGCCCGGTTTGTGTGGGTGAGCATGAATGAAATGAAAGAGCGATTTTCCTTCTTCATTAATATGTTCGCTAAAACTGAGCTCAAAGGGGGGTGGGGGGGCGGGGGAAGGGAGAGCTGAGCAGAGCTAATCTTTGACTTCTGCTCACTGGGCTCCTTCTCCGTCTGTAAAACTGCGAGCTGTAGTTTGGCTGGGGATTTAACTTCCTCCTTCTCTAGCTCTGAGAGACCAATAAGCAAAATAAATCTCAAAGCTTAACTTGAAAAGTAAACACCACTCACTTTAGAACGATTGCCGTCTCCAAAAATCTCTAAGTATCTTTTCTATAGTGGATGAAGTAACTTCCCCAAGGGTATGTCTCCAGTCCTCTTAGCGTTTCTTATTTAAGGAAGGGAAAGGAAAAAAAAAAGCAAGCTACTTTTCGAGTGATGCCATACTGTGATTAAAACCATAATCAGGTACTTTTTCAGCAATCCTGCCTGTCCTGTTCATTTAGGAATTCGAGACAAAGCACGGCATTTGAAAAAAGCTCAGACTCCAGGCTGAAAGCAACCATATTTTATTACCCTGGCAGCGAAGAGTTTATAGCACTCGCCATAAAATGCATCCTCCTCCCCACATCCTCCTTGCTAAAGCTTTGCCCCCCCTCCAATAAAGGCAGTCAAGGAGGCACCACCTTCAACCCTCTTATTAGGAGACACGAAGTCTGAAGCCTTGGCTCTCCCCGGCTTCCTACCTGAGCGAGGGAGGGCAGGCTGACGCCTTCTACAGAAAAGATCTTGTTAAACTTTCAAGAGAGAGCAACGGGAGGGAAAGGAGAAAGGAAGGAAAGAGAGAAGGAGAGAGAAACAAATGGGGCTTTTTCTAATCTGTGCCGATCAAGGAGAACCTGTAGGGGTCCTTAAGGAGGTTTCAAGGCGTTCCGAGTGATTGGAAAGTAATCACCGTGTCAGCTTCACCTTTCTCATGCAAAGTGGATGTCGTATGCGAGGCGGATCCTGCACAGGTCTTTTTTTTTTTTCTTGGGTTTAGCTTTTTTTTTTTTTTCTACTTTATTTTATCCTCGGATTCAGCCGCCCCCAAAAGCCCCAGCTGCTCCGGCCCCGGGAGCTGGCGGCGAGCGGGGGGAGCGGAGCCGGCACAGACACCACGCACACGCCAGCCCTGCTCGGCAAAGCGCGGCGGAGCCGACCTATTGCAAACCCAGACCAGAGGGCGGCGAGGAGGGGGGGATTTTTTTCAGGCCCCCCTCTTCAATGGCTTAGATATTTCCTCCTCCTCCTCCTTTATTCCGCACTCGGATAAACCAATCCCCACCTCTCGGCAAGAAAGTGCGGAGCTGTGACCCATCGGAGGAGAGGACAATCCCCGGAGACACCCGCTGCACCAAAAGCCGCCCGGGACATGTGCGAGTGGAAGCGGTGATCGCTCGGCTCTGCCCGGACCGAACTCTCCCGGCATCGCTCCGCCGGGAAGCGGCAGCGGGGCGCAGGAAGAAGCGGAGGAAAGGGAGGTGGGAAGGCGGATCGCAAAAGTGGAAGCCCGGGGAGCAGAAAGTTGCCGGGCTGCCCTCAGTAAGTTTGGCGCATCTGCGGACCGGGGGCGCTTTCCCTTCCGCCGGCAGCCGCCCGGGCGCTCCCCGCGGGGCCGCCGCGGCCCGGGCGATGCTGCCC
>VXAD01010627.1:1133662-1184184 GCA_013399195.1 Dicrurus megarhynchus
GGCAGCGGGCAGCAGGCAGCGGGCTGGCAGCGGGCAGTGCCCTGAGCACAGACCTGGCTCCTGCCCCGCTGCTCTGGGGGCCCAGCTCTGCTCTTCCTGTGGTAGCAAAGTTAAAGCTTTGGGGAGTTCTACATCAAAGGCAGGACTGAGCCATCCTTGTGGATGTTTGGAAGGCATTGTTTAAAGAGGAATTCCTTCCATTGGTTGTCATTAGTTTTTTCCTTCCATTCTTCAAGATCTCCTCACAGATCTGCTCCACTGAAGTCAAAGGGTGTCCAGCTAAATTCAGTGTATGCTTTGAATCAAACTTCCTATCTCAGGGAAGGCGTGAGCTGCAGGAAAAGTCATTATTTTGATTTTTTTTTTCCACATCAGAGCATTTTTTGAAAATCCTGATGTGACATAAATTCATGATACAGGAAAAAATATCAGCAAATGAAACTATTTCAATTATATTTTCAATACCTACTGCTATGTTAGAATGGACAAAGCCCAGTATGTTGCAAAACCACCTGTCATTTCAAAATGAAATTTAAAAATACTGGATGTTGATAATGTTGGAATGAAGATTTATTTTTGGTTTTGGTTTTTTTTTTTTAGTATATTAGGCTTTTTGAGAACACATATTTATCGCAAAATGCTCAGTATTAATAAATCTGCATTTCCTGCTGGCGAGGCAGCTCCTCAGGAATTCTTCAGTCAGTTCCCATCTTTGCTCCTGCCTCTGCCTCTCCGGAGGGGCTCAGACGTGCAGCATCCCCGGGAGCTAACGAGGAGCAGCAACATCTGGAGTGGAGCCCACATTGTGCACCTCGTTTGCTCCTT
This sequence comes from Dicrurus megarhynchus, assembly GCA_013399195.1. Lineage (NCBI taxonomy): Eukaryota > Metazoa > Chordata > Aves > Passeriformes > Dicruridae > Dicrurus > Dicrurus megarhynchus. The sequence continues at coordinate 1,134,488 of VXAD01010627.1, forward strand.
TCCTCACTGATCAGCACCTCTGCTCCCCTTCCCCTCTCCTCCACTGCTGATCAGCCTTTCATCATCTGCATGTGCCTGGCTTCTCTTCCCCTCCTCTCGAGTGATCCCATCCCTTCAGTCTCTAATCTGCCCACACACAGCTCTCTGTGCTACTGGCCGCTACCTGCCACTGCTTTGAGCTTTTTTTGTTCCACAGAAACGAAAAGATATTTCAAAACTTGTGTTTTATCTCTCTTTTTGGGTAAAGACTGTGGTAAGAAACAGAGGTTCAAAGTTCTGGGCTACCAAAGGCGCTGATGAACACAGGAGACTGTCAAGAAGAGACTGCCAGTTCTAAGCAGGTGCCTTAAACCTAAAAATGCGCTTTTGTGGAAGACAGGCATTGTTTGGTTCTGTCTTGTATATTTGTTATTTTATAGTTCTTTTATCTGAGACTAATGTCTGTGTGAAATAAAAAACAGGAAAGGGACAAAGAACATTTGATCAATTGATAAAACAGGGGGAAAAAAGCCCCCACCTCTCACTCCAAAGCTTTTAGCCTGAGGAGAGGTTTGTATGCCTCAAAGCTGGCAAGTTTTTCCCAGCTATACCCAGCTGGTGTGACAGAAACATTCTACCTGCCCTCAGCCTGGCTTCCTCATTCCTGAGTTGCTCCCAGCTATAGCAATGCTGCACTGACAACTGCATTACAAAGGAGACTGATTTTGACTCTTTGTGGTCCTATGAACAAATCTCGAACCTGGCCTGTGATCACCACAGTAATTTGATAATTTGATTGAAATCGAATCATGGTATTGACAACAGAGGCTGTAGTACTGCAGAGGAGTCGCTTTTTGCTTTGTTTCAGTCTCGGTGCTGAGACAGGAACATCAAGAGTGCACCAAATTTTAGGTTTCTTTTCACACTCTGTAATAGCTCTTCAAGGACCTCCTTTGCATATCTAACAAGGAGAACTGTGGGAAAGAGACTTCTGAATCTTGAATGCTGTAGGGTTGTCTTTGATAGCAAATTTCACACGAAAGTAAACACTGACTGAGTGTGTCTATATGGAGTGATGTGAAACTTCGCCATCTGTGAGCTCCTCCAGAAAAGACAGGAGACACAAAATTGAGCATAGGTAGGAAATAGGCTAAAGATGCTAAGAACAGAGCCATGGGAGAGAAGGAAGAAGAAAACTCCTCAGGGGAGTTGGCATTGTTTGAGTTCTAAAGCTAGAGATGCACAAACTCAACTGCTTAATTTTTGCACATTAATCTAATTTGGTGCCCAGGAATTTGGTTTCCACTGCAGTGCTCTGATCCTCTGCTCTCCTCACAGATACAGAACGGCATTCAGGGTTTTGATTCCATGCTTCCCTGGTTGTCCTGCATAACTGTATCAGTATTTAGAGTGGATCTGATTATCTAGCTTTGAGCACAGCGTCTCACACAATTAGGAGAGTGTTTCAGTGTTACAACTTTTGATAAACTGAAGTTGCCAATGTATAGTTTTTGAAACAAAGTACAATGCAGTGGCAAGAGAAGGTTTGAAGAATAATCAAATTCAGAATTCCAGCCATTACTGGTTCTGTTAATTAACTTATCTGGGGCAACAGGTTCTTCTGCGTATTTCTTTGAAAATTCCACCCTTAGAGCCCACAGAGTCTGGACTGTGAAGGGGTGTATTACACAGCTCTTTGATCAGTTTTGAAAATTCCTCAAAACCCTTCATTTGCAGGATATGATAAAAACAAATTTAAGGCAGAAGAAGGCACATCCTTTATTCCTTTTTTTAATTTCCAGATTTGGCTTCACACGGACTGACTGCTGGTGGTTAGCAAGCTCTGAACAAGGTACTTCATGGAGCAGATTCTGCTCTTATTAAGCACTCCAGGAAACCCCGATGACACTGGGGCATTGCCTGGGACTGGGCTGAGTCCAGGTGTTTATTTCAGCCCTTGCTGTCCAGCAGCTGCCCTGTCCTGTGCAGGCACAGACTGGAAATAGGATGCAATGGAACAATGGTGAGGTTGTCTTCCCCTCCCCGGGGCTCCAGGCATGACACACCACACAAAGCAGTCACAGCCAGAGTGAGTGCTCACTGGATCAGATACTCTCTAAAAGAAAAAAATGAGAGAGATTCAATTTATCTATAAATACTATGTGTTTCCTAGAAAAACAAAGTCACGAAAGTAATAATTCAGAACTTATTTTGAGAACTCTGTTCTGGCTGCTGTTTCCATCTCACAAATTCTGCACTCAAATCTCCACCTGCTGAAAATTCCACGTGTCTCTGGAGCCCAGAAATCAGACTGGTGGTTTTCTTTTTACCTTGGGAACCGTAAGGCTCGAGAGGGCTGCAGGCGCCGCAGGGACCCTGCACTGAAGCTGCTGCAGTTGTGGCTGCATTGGCACTCTGAGCTCTGCCCCGCCAGCTCGGGGCTGTCCGCTGGGCAGTGCAGAGTGGCTGCATTGGCACTCTGAGCTCTGCCCCGCCAGCTCGGGGCTGTCCGCTGGGCAGTGCAGAGTGGCTGCATTGGCACTCTGAGCTCTGCCCTGCCGGCTCGGGGCTGTCTGCTGGGCAGTGCAGAGTGGCTGTGTTGGCACTCTGAGCTCTGCCCTGCCGGCTCGGGGCTGTCCGCTGGGCAGTGCAGAGTGCCCGGTCCCACTGAAGCTGCTGCAGTTGTGGCTGCATTGGCACTCTGAGCTCTGCCCTGCCGGCTCGGGGCTGTCCGCTGGCAGTGCAGAGTGCCCAGTCCCACTGAAGCTGCTGCAGTTGTGGCTCTGTTGGCACTCTGAGCTCTGCCCTGCCGGCTCGGGGCTGTCCGCTGGGCAGTGCAGAGTGCCCAGTCAGGGCGCAGCAGCCCGGGCCCGGCAGTGCCCAGCCTTGCTGCAGCCACAGCCCGTGGCCGTGCCGGAATGCCCTTCCCGGACTGCAGAGACCGGCGTCTTCCCGTTTATCGCTCACAGAAGCAGTGCGGGGTTTGAATACCAGCAGTGACAGGGTTTTTTGTCGATGTTTTGGTGCCAGTTCGAAGGGATCTTTGAGGCAGAAGGTGTCTCGGTTTGGCAGGCCCTGTTGATGTTCCTGTCCTGCAAGGGCTCGCCCTCTGACTGCTGTTCCCACCTCCCGGCGTCAATGGGGACTCCTCGGCCGGGCGTTTAAAGCATCAAAGAGCTGCTGTTTGAAATGCAACCCTAAGCAAACTATCCGTGTCTCCAGCAGAACTCAGAATGCAGGAGACCGATGTTCTGGTTCCCTGTTTGATGTGTTTAACACAACAGACATATCTACAACTTGGCATTTAAAAACATCAACAAAAACAAACAAGTTGGGGTCGTTTACATAACAAAAAGCTCCTTGGCCTTGCAGGAGGTTCCTTTGAAATGTACGATTGTTTCTGTCACTGACCTGCTCTGGAGCTCAACCTCTTGTTTCATACACACACCAAAAGGCAACATTTCAGTAAATGAGATCGCTTCCTTCCACAAGCTGCGGCGTTTAAAAAACCAACCCAAACCAAACCAAACCCGGAGCTGCAGGGGCTCCACTGTTACGTATTTTTCCTAAAGTAGTCTTTTTGAAGCACTAGTTCCAGCTTTGTAGCCGATTTTAACAAGTACAGAATCTGCTTGTGACTGATGTAGAAGTGTACAGTTCACACCACAGTTCCACAGTAACCCTGGGTCACTGCAAAGAGTGCTTCATGGCTTGTTTTTCCATTTTATCTATTCAAAACCACACAGGACTCAGATAGTTGTAGTCTGTGAGTAGTATAGTAAATGTAAATGACAAAGTATCTTTTTCTATCGTCACAATCTGGCAATACATAAAACTCTCACCATGTGAATATTGAGTACCTTGATATTTCAAGCCAGTCAATCATATTTTAAGGCAGGCTTAATCTTTTAGATTTGTACTTTAAATGTACAAGCAGCACTTTGACAAACTGTGTAGTCAGGTTTTTTCTTTTCTTTCTTTTTTTTTTTCACAAGGAAGATCTCTCCTTTTTGTTTTGCTTATTTGCAGAAGTAATTTCTGGAGACAACAAAAACAATCAGCAGAACAAATTCCCATGTTAATTAGAGCTGTTCGTGTTAGGAAAGGAATGGTTGGCTTCTATTTGTTTTCTGTGTTCCCGTGGGATGAGTGACACATGATTAATGTGTTCGTGGTGTATCTCAGACCTCTGATGAAAAATAAATTGAGTACAGTGAAAGTGACAGTAGAGTAAGCCCTTAAAACAAACACATCGTGGCACTCTCTAGGGCAGAACAGAACAGGCTGGGCCTTTGAGCAGGGCCCAGAAACACGGATCAGTAACTAAAATAAACCCTCACAATTTCATGGGTTTGAGTCTGCCATCTTAGGTCTTTATATGGCTCCAGTTAGTGTAAGATCTGATCCCCTCCATCTACAGGGTTTGTTAATCCTACTATTGGCACCAGAGCTGTATCAGCCTGTTCAGAGGGTGAACTGAAAGACACTGGGGTGGAGAGAACCCTTCCCAGATCCACCACAGCTCTCAGATCCACCACAGCTCTCAGACACACCACAGCTCTCAGACCCACCACCACTCCCAGCTCACATCTGCATGGAGCAGAGGCTCCCACAGGTGCTTTGGGAACACAGCAGGAGAGGTCCCTGCCTCTCAGGAACGAGCTGGAGCTCACTGATGGTATCTGGCCAGTGTGCTCCAGTTCCAGAACATTCATGAAGCCACTGGACTTGTTGGCTCTCATGGAGCGAGCTGATATCTTGCCGGGGCTCCCACATCTTCCTGGATTCCTGTGGGTAGAGGAACCAGCTTTTTTTGTATCAGGGCAAGAATATATCTCACCTCTGTGCTGGCTCTTTCATCTTCATAAATCTGATGAGAGCAAAACCTTGAATTACCAGTCTAAAATGTAGGAGTAAGACGAAGGCAGAGCAAAAGGAGGGATGTGGCTTTTGGAGGGGAGGTTGAATGGAAGGTGCTTGGAAGAGACTGGAGCGTGGGATATTGAGGATATGTGAGTGCCTGGTGACTTACGGAATTCTCATCTTTTATAAAATACAACATGTCATTGGGTGACTGGCATTTTATTTTCTTATTTTATAATCATTCATAAAACAGTGTCTCTGATGAGGTTTGGGAGCAATCTAAACTTCCCATCACGGGCAATAAAAATAACAGACATTGTCTGTGACAATAGGATTGCAACGTACATCCCCAGTTCAGCATTTCATGGAGCAGTAATTGCACCTCAGCTTTGGATGTTACAGTACCACTTCTCTTTGTTCATCGTTTCTTCTGCTAGTGATACATATATATATATATATATATATAAAATCTAGAGATTCTGCACTACAGCCACACCTTTTTGCTGGAGGAGTTTGATTCATCTTCCAAAATCTAGCGTTTTCCATAGATTATCTAAGAAATCTCCCTCAAGAATTTCAGTCTGTGCTCTGCCCAGCTCCTAAAAATCAGACAGCTACAAAAGAGACGTGAGGCAGCTGATACCATCAGCACAGTAAATCGTTCTGGTAAAGAAAATAATAAATTATAAGGCAACTTCACAAATTCTGTTCTAGCTCTTGCTCCCCAAATAGGAATCTTTAAATCACGTTGGAAATGAAGCGACCATAGTTTATTTTATTGAAATGCTGTGGGTTATTTGAGGGTTTTTAAAAACAACCTAAGTTGTTTTTGTTCCTGATCCTGGCACAGTGTGTGATTGGTCACTGTGCTTTGGGAGTACCTGTGCCAGCCGGAAACAAGGCTGATGCAGTGACTGGAAAAGCATCTTTTCCTGTCAGTTAGGAATGTTTGGTGAGAAGAAGGAAAAAGTGGCCCATGTTTCTATTTTTCCTTTAAACTGCTCCTCCTGTGAATTAGGCCGCACCCCTGGTGAGCGCAGCACGCACAAGAGAGGCTGGGCTCAGTGATGGTAATACCTGCAAAACCCGGGGTGCCTGCCGTGCTCTGGCTGCCACAGAGCAACATCGTGGACACAGGAGGTGCAGAACACCCCGAGAAAGCTCAGCTCGGGCCGAGCAGGAATGAATCAGTAAAAGGGCCCTATCCCCAGGAGTCACCAGTTCTTGCTGCGGTTTGAGTTGCACAAGGGTGGGAGGGGAGCGATGCCCCTTTCCACCCATCAGCCTCCGCCCCTGGCAGCCGTGCTGCAGGAATGTCAGGCATGAGGGGCAATTAGAGCACTGTAATAACTGCACAGAATGTGTCACCCTTGCCTGCAGCTTCTCCAGCATCTCAGCTCACACCCTGCCCCTTTCTTTTTGCTCCACCCAAGCTTTGGTTTCCTGCTCCCACTCATGGCTTCTGGGCTGTCTTTCCACGCTGGCTGAAACAGCCTCCCACCTTCTGTTGCCTTTCCTCCGAATAATAACTGCTCTGGACATAATGACTGAATTAAATCAGTGTCAGCTATAATCGATATTCTGATCTGTTAGCAGCCGACCGTGCAGGGAGGATAAAGGGCAGGCTACAAGGGCATCAGACGAGGTGAGCCAAGCCAGAAGAAGCGGGCCTGTTTTCAGGGAGGACAGTGGGGCCAGCTGCTCTGGCTCCTGTGCTGAGCGGAGGTGCTGTTAGAAGCACGAGGTGCTTTCCACCCTGAAGCTGAGGTAAAATGAAACAAGTTCAGTGAGTGTATGGAAGAGGCCATGGCTCAGGAGGGGACCTTGAGGTAGGCTTTTCACCTGGTGTTTTAAGATTTACAGCTCTCCCCAATGGGCTTGAAAAGCTGCTTGAACTCTGCTTCATTTAATGTTTGTTTTTTACAAACATCATGGTGTATGGATTCTCACTAACTGTAAGAGACAGAAAGGAGGTTTTCCATTTTGACGTAAAATTTGACAACTTTTTCACCTCAGGGGTAAGCAAAACTCACTGAAAAACACATCATTTAGTTGTTATTTTTCATTTGGGTTGTACTGACTATTTTAAACCCATGAGTACTAATTTTTTGTTAATTAAACAAAGTGGACTGCAAATATTGTCATCTTCAGGGTGTGCAATGTGAACTCTATTTTTTACTTTGTTTTTTGTCTCTAGTTTATCACGACTAAGCCCTGTGGAAAACCCAAATTTCTTTTTGCATCTTTCTAAACCCCCATTTTGATCTTCTTCTGAAGCACTGGAGATTGGCCACAGCTCCAGGGTGGATTTGGCAAGTGGTGTTAAAGTCGTGCACATGCCTGGCTGATGAGTCTTGCTCCCACACCCAGAGTTAGGCTGATTGCCTGATTTGGGGTCAGGAAAGGAGGAATTTTCTCTGGTCAAACTGGCAGTTTTTTAGATTTTCTTTCCCTCCTGTATGTTCAGCACACACTTGGTGGAGCCATCTAACACAGAGCAATCAGGAGAGGCACAAATTACGTGTAATGGACTTCATCTCTCCTGCCCCCTTTCTAACAGTGGGGTGTCCCTCAGGCCTGAACGTCTCTGTGTGGTGGTGGGAAGTGTCTGGAAACGTCAGGAGTGGCAACTTTGTGGACCCTTCTTGGACCTGGTGACTCTGAGACCCTTTTCTGGTGAAAAGCTCCTGTGAGACAGAACTGTTGGAACCAAATACCAATAATTTCACTGCTGTGAAACCAAACAATTGATCTGTTTCTCTTTGGGTTGGACAGAGCTATTTTGCAGGTATAATCTGTTGGTTTTAAACTCAGATGATACAGAATTTATTAGGGCAGGCTGGAGATTTTGAGTCAGCACTAAGCTTTGTCCTGCAGTAGAAATCTTCAGGATTCCTCTCTGATATCTGTAAAAGTGGCAGTCTCTGTTCCTGCAATGACCAGTTCCAGGTGGAAATCTCTAATTCCCTCTGAGTGCCTCCTCTGTGACACCACAGAGCCAAAGGTGGCTCAGCCAGCACAAGGAGACCTCCAGGCCCTCTGTCCTTGGATTCCCTGACTAGCCTGCAGTGAAAGTCCAGGGCACCTCGAAGATTCCCTAATTACCTTTGCAGGCAGGTAATTCAGTTGGTAATTGGGGCAGTTAGGAATTCAGATGTGAGCTGCTGTGGATGCTGGAGGAATGTTTGCGTTTCTGTCCTCTGGAAACGCTGCACTCAGTGTGCAGCCCCCAGACACCTGAAGTGCTGCTGAGACCTTGGCACACGTCCTGTCTTCCCTGAGACTTCTTCTGCTTCTGCAGTTGTATAGATCATTTCCCACACATAATTATGTGCTTCAAAGTGCATTTTCTGGATCTCCAAGAATGAGCATTGACCTCATTCTAGGGAATATAACTTATGTTTTTCTATTCCCTTTCTGTACAACATAGATTCCTTTTGGGCTTTGATGGATTAAGAGAGCAATATCTCTTCTTTTCATCGTTCTTAATAATGAATAATAAAACATCATCTATGTTCTAAGAAGCTGAGCACTTCACACAAGTATTTGTTAAACAAGATTTTTCTAGCAGGTAATTTTTTGTTGGTTTTATCCACATTAATATTTCATCTGCCAGGTGATTTCTCAATTAATGGGGCATTATGCAGTCCCCATAAATAATTCTGGGTTTCAACTATATTGAGGGAAAAAAAAAGAGAAGGGTAAAGAGGTAACCAAAGCATATTCAACTGATGAAAAGCTTCATTGATTTTGTAGGAGATTCCCCAATTTTCATCACCTGAACATTTCGCTCCAAAATATTTAAATGAATTTTTCATGTGGTTTACTTTGAAAGTAGACACTTACAAATTGCACAGAATCTTCTGCTTTTTTTTCCCAGGCTCACTGATTTGCACAGTAAATGCACCAGTTGCACAGGTAAATAAATAATGTTTTTTAACTGCCAATCCTCCATGTGCAGCTGGGACTGTGAGAGGTGAGCAGGATGATTGTCTCCACTTCGTGCATCATCACTGTAATTAAAGCCTCATATGCAAGATTAGACTTTCAGTCATAGCCTTGTATTACTTGATCTCATCAGCACTTGAAAGGTTCTTCTGCAATTAATGATTTCGCATAATCGTAAATAATTGCTCTGTGATGGACAGGAAGATGGTAACTCTGGTATTGCTGAGGCTGGGTGGCTAAAACAGAAATCATCACCTGATTCCATTTCCATTTTTTCTTTTTTTAACCAGAATGTGAAGTTTTTGGTTGGTTTCTCTTTTTCGCTTTTACAGAGGACGGTCCTGTCCTATCCAGTTTGAAATCTCCACATTGGTTTCTGATGATTGCCTAGAAACTTTGGCACTTCTTTTTTGTTTGTCATCCTTACCAACCTTTGGGTGAACAACCCGAACTCTATTTTTGCCTTGTTTTTCCTCCCTGGATCATCACATCCAAGCTGTAAGTGATGTCTTAACCTTCTGCTTTTAGCACAGCTAAAATCCTTCTTTTCTGCCCTGTGTCATGGGTGAAATGCAGATTCCTCATGTTGTGTCTTGGCAGGTAAAACCTCTTTCTGCCCACACCACTGAATTCCATCTTATCTCAGCTTTCTCATCCACATGTTGCTGCAGGGATTATCTCCCAGTGGCTGGGCTGGACTGTGTTGTGGCACTGTGCTTGTGTCCTCCCTTTGCAAGGTGCCCCTTCTCCACCACTTCAAACACTGCCGAGGCTCTCTGTGGGTTCTGTTACCCAACGCCTTTCCTGCGCCAGCTGGGTGTCATACCCACAACTGCTCCTTTTGATGTCACCTTTATCACTTAATTATTATTTTTCAGTTAAGCCCCTTTGCCTTTGTTTGTGTTACCTCTGTGAGCAGGTGGAGCATCTCTGAGATGTCTCCTAAGTAATTGCAGTGTAATCCCTGTAATCCCTTGAAACTGTCTCCTGTGCCGTGGTGTCTGCACAAAACCAGCATTAGTTAAACACCTGGTGTACTGTGATTGCTCTTGTGGTGATGGCCAGTATCAGTGGCCAGGTTTCCTGTGGTTTTCCTGCCCATCATCTTCCCTAAAGTCTCTGGGGAAAGAACCCCCGGGGTTTCTGTGTGCGCTGGGTCACTGCAAAGTGGGTTCTGATCCAGCACCAAGGTTCATGAGCACAACTGCAGGGAAAACAAAACATTATTGTAATTGTTTAGGGTGAGTGTGTGACAACTGCATTGTGTATTTTAAGCTGGGCAATCAAATCTTCAGGTTCAGGACATCAGCTGACTGCCCTTTGGGTTGTGAAAGAATTATTGTGTCACTTGTACCCAGCCTTACAGAACCAGTCAGGTGCATCCTTTTCTTTTTGGCTCCCTCTAAAGCATTCGTTGTGTTTGTGAGTCATAATCACACTCCATCGCATTAAATGCTTTTTCAGAAGTGACAGCCTCTAACAGCTCTTCCCCTATTGTCCCAACCTGGGCCCTATTCAATCGGTGACAGTTTAAAAAACACTTTGAAAATCCCACCCTTTGCCACCTGACTAATCCTGTTCATGTATACGGTAACAAACCCTTAGATATGACTCAAATATGAACTGTGAAAATCTGTAAAAATGCTCACAGCTGCGTGAGTCTTAAGGTTTTGTTCCCTCTTGGTTAAATATTTGGGGTTTTTGCTTGACATTCATTAATGCCAAAAAAGCCTTTGATCTTTCTTCCAGGAGGGTGTGGAATCTGCCTTTTGTTAGCCAGCACTGAGGCTAAACAGGTACTGAATAACGTTTGATTACACAGCCAAACCTCTTAAGCAGAAGAAAGATATTCTGTTTACTTACCTAGATCTGTACTAACAGTCAGGTGCATTTTATTTATCAAGGTATAAACTTGTGACAGGGAGTGGTCAATGCAGCCTGGAAGGTGGCAGGCTAAGCACCCCGGATAAAGAGCTCCAGAGAGAAGGGAGAGCCACTGATTTACTACGAGCAGAAAACAATTCAAGGAGACAATTCATAGGAAACTTTTCCTGCCTCTGTGGAGCCACAGATGTGGGCTGGAAGGTTCTGAGTCAAGCTCTGTTGAAACAAGCTCTTTGTCAAGTCCTATAGGTAAGAAATGCTTCTTTTACTGCCTAGCTTAGCACATGTGACTTCATTTCTTTTTTTTCCCTATAGTTAAAATGAGGTTATTAATGCAAAGATACTTCACTGGTTCCACCTCGGAGTTAAAATCAGAAAAAGCCAGCAAATCCTGGCGTTCCCATAGCAGAACCTGCGAACTCTTCCAAAAGCCTTGCTTTTGAGATCGCTCTGCTCCTGCAGTTCTGCTGCAGACAGGGTAGTTCCAGCCGTTTGCAGCCAAAATAAGTGTGTTTGTGGCAGGAGCTGTATCCATGAGCTGCAGCGTGTGCAGCGAGGCACAGCGCTCTCAGCTCAGCTGCACGCCTGCAGAGACGAGCGCAGGCAGCAGTGAGACACCTCTGCAGACAGATGTGTCTGAGCCCTGCCTCCTCCTGCGGCCCGGGACACGAGCTGCACCTCTGGGCTGTGCCTGCAGGACGGCCGCCGCGTTTCTGGAGTGTTTTTGGAGAAATGAAACTCGGATGGAGTCAGACAGCAAACAGCAGGGGCTCAAACTGGCTGTTTGGATGGGTGCTTTAAGAGGCTCCTGATCCTTACTGGCAAACATCACTTTAAATTGCTTTGATTAATCTGTTTCCTAAATCATTCTAACAATAGTCAGCAAGGTACACATGTTGTACCTCATGGGTGTGATATCCCTGCCAAACAGCCCTTGCTGTCATGCACAAACTCGTATTTCACACATGGGGGAGAGAAGAAGGGAATGGACCATTCCGAGAGCAGAGGTTTAAAAGGTTTTCTCCTTGTAATGCTGCAAAGAGTTTGGAAAGTAATTAATGACTGACCCACTCTGATACAGACAGTCTGAGTCCCCAGGGGGATTAATCTGAGGTTTTCTGGTCATACTCTGAAACAGGGACTGAATTATTCTCTCCTTGAAAATACTCTGAAAGTGCCCGTCCTGTCCACCCCACTTCAGCCACGAATCAGATGCTGTTCAGATATACGAGATCTGAGGATTAAATGTTCCTTTGTCCAAAATCATTTAGCACAGAGGAGTGACACCCATGCAGACAAATGCTTCTTTCCAACCCCCCTGCACTGCTTGTCAGCATTTTCACACAGGTCCCCTGCAACACTCACCAGTTACGAGGCCAGGAATGATTAATATTTGTGTTTATTTATTCTGGTATTGTTTGTGCTGCAGAGGGGCTCCCTGTGTCAGGACAGAATAAATGCAATCAGCCTGTGAGGGATGAGTAGCCCACACAATGGAAGCCACTCAAGGAGCTGAGATCATCCATTCTGACACAGCCTCTCAGGCTCACACACACTCACTTTAACAGAGAAAGGGATCTTTAGCTTACCAGGGAACAAAGCTCAGTATCACATCCAGCAGGCCCCATTCAAACCCCTAGAAGAGGATGCTATCTAAATTCCTGAGACTCTCAAGCTCGTTTGTTGAATGCTATGGATGCAAAAAGCCCTTTGATGATACAGTCACTGCGCTGAGGGGAAGGGAACCGCAGCTCTTGAGTTACTTGCAAGTTCTTCAAACAAGGCTTTTTTTTTTTGCCTCCACATACTGTTACCCTGTGGTTCTGTGTCCTGTTAGAACAGATTGCAGAAATCCTCATTCCCTTATTCTTGGCCCCTTTATTATTTTCTTCTGAATCACTGCTTTATTTTGGTTGTATCCCAAAGCAGAACTGTGACATTTTCTGGTTTAAAAATAGCAGCTGAGGAAAAAACGTAGAAGCAAGGTTTGTATTTCATTTGTTTTGCTTTCAAAATCGCTGCAAGGTCTGGTAGAGAGCAGAGCTATGCAAACACTGAATCAGCAGAACAGCACAGATGGTGATCCGTGACGAGCACACGGAAATTAGCGGCTGCTGCCAGGGAGACCAGGAACCTCTCTTGCTGGACTTGTGGCCAGTGGAACAGAAACACAGACTCATGCATGGCCTTGCACTGCCATGGTTGGGAATTGTCCTCTTTAGGCTGCTTTGGAACACCAGAGCTTTTAGCTCATGATTTTAAGCATTGTTTCAGCAGATCATTACTGCTGTTACCTTCTGCTACGGTGAGCAGCTGTGAACAATACACCAATAATTCAGCAGCAAGAATATTAAGGGTATAGAAAGGCTGAGGAAAGGGTTTATAGAAGGAAAGTAAGGAAGTGGGTGATGTCTGAAAAAACAGAGGGAAGCAGGGTGACTATGAATGAGAAGCAAAGGGAGTAAACAAATAGTTTCCCATCGCATTCTAGATACATTTACCTTCCCCGTTCTCTATACAGTGGCAGAGATATGGATAGAAATGTTTAGTTTCCTGCTACCGTTCACACTGGAGCAGCACCTCTGAGCTTCAGTTCTGTCTCAGGACATCTGTGTGCTAACGCAGCCCAAAATCATTCTCCCTGCCCTAAATAATTTTTTCTGACTAGTACAATGTGATATTAGCAGGGCTTTGCAGCCAGAAGAATCAGCTGTAAAAGGATGTTAAATCTAGGCCACTGCAAAAGAATCTAGTGAAATAAGGGAGGGATGGAAAAGGAAAGAAAGTGAAACAGTAAAGATTATCACTGGGAAAATATGTCCCACTTTTGAGGGTTTTCTTCCTTGTGCTCCATTCAGAAAAGGGCACAGGTGAAGATGAACCACAGCACAAAAGTGGCACCAGGATGACAGGAAAAGTCGGCCAAAAGGTGTGCGAGACCATCACTGTGGCAATCCTGTGACATGTCAGCGCTCCAGACGGAAGTGTCCATTGAGATCAGGGGATGATTAAAGGCAGGACTTGTCCTACCTGACAGAGGGAGTAAAGTGAGCGTACCAAAACCTGCTGTCCCACTCACTGATGGGAGGACAAGACACAGTTTGGCACCAGCAGTCTCTGCTGTTGGAATTTTACCAGAGGTGACGCTGTGAGCAAATGCTAAGGCTGACCGGTTGGGCTGAGGGGTGTGATAGATCTCATTAACAGTGGCAGATAATGACCCGACCCAGGCTCTCTCTGAAATCAGGAATGGATCTGGTGCTTGGACCTGGGCACTGAAGGTGCCATGGACAAGCCCAAGGGCAAGTGCTCAAGTGGTGCCACAGTTTGGTTTGCACAGCTCGGGCACGGCGAGGGCTCGGCTGCTGGAGTGAGCGTGCTCTGGGCTGCAGTGGTGCAGGGAGATCATGTGACGTGGTGTCATGTGTCATCACGTGTCATGTGTCACGTGTCACCACGTGTCATCACGTGTCATGTGTCATCACGTGTCATGTGTCACGTGTCACCACGTGTCATCACGTGTCATGTGTCATCACGTGTCATCACATGTCATGTATCACGTGTCATGTGTCACGTGTCATCACGTGTCATCACACGTCATGTGTCACGTGTCATCACGTGTCATCACGTGTCATGTGTCACGTGTTATCACGTGTCATCACGTGTCACACGTCATCGCGTGTCACGGGTGGCGCGGTGTCACACGCTGTCACATGTCACACACAGCACAGCACAGCGCGGCAGTGCCGTGAGCTGCCCAGGGGTTGGAAGGGGCATTATCGGCGCCCTCGCTGCCGGAGCTGTGGCCGTGGGCCCGGCCCTGCCCGGTGTGACAGCGCTGCCCAGGACAGGGTCACTGCCCGGCCGTGCCCGGTGTGACAGCGCTGCCCAGGGCAGGGTCACTGCCCGGCCGTGCCCGGTGTGACAGCGCTGCCCAGGGCAGGGTCACGGCTCGGCCCGGCCGTGCCCGGTGTGACAGCGCTGCCCAGGGCAGGGTTACTGCTCGGCCCGGCTCCCACCACAGCGGCTGAGCGGAGTTTCCCCGTCACTGACGGAGCTGCTGAACTCCTGCACTGCAGACGAGGCCATCGCCTGGATCAGTCATTGTGCATGCTGTAAAATAGAAACACCCATTGCTTTTCCAGCTCGGATCCAGCTCCTGCCTGCTGGGAAATCTCGGTGCATTAATGAAGTGAGTGGGGTGCTATCAGCAAGGAATGAAGCTTTGATAACTTAGCTGAAGCAGAATATTTATATTCAGCAGATTTGTCACCAGCGCATCGGTAGGAACTGGAGATTCCAGGTGACCTGAAGAGGAGCTGCTTGGCCCACGAGCACATCCTCGTTTCTCTCCAGCTGTGCTGAGTGCTTTAGCAGGATCAGTCGCCACCTCTTCCCGCCCAGCAGGTCTGTGTGCAGGCACTGCCGAGCCCCGTGGCTGCTGCAGGAGTGGGAGCAGATGCTGGTGTAAGTTATTAAGTGTCACTTTCAATTCAGCCTGACAAGAATGAGTTAATGGAGGAGCTCCGTTACAATGGCAGACAGGAAAATAAAAGCCACACTGAATCTACTTTCCTTGTCTCCCTTGTTTTCAAAGACAGTGCTACTGGCATAACACAGAGTGCCCTGTTCATTCATTTGCTGATAATGCTGCTCCCTTTGGGGCTGAGGCACAGCTCCTTCATGGATATAGAGTAACTCATTCAACCACAAAGAGAAACCTCTTCCTTCCTTTAAATTGTTCGCAGGCTACCAAAGCAGCTACTGATGATGACCTACATATTGCTGGCTACTTTTCTCACTAATAGCATTGAAAAACTGAGATAGCAATCTTGTTTTTTCAAGTGCTTAAGATCTTATTGCTTTCATTCTTGTTTCTGCCAACTAAAACTAAGGGTTGTATTGTACTGTGTGAGTCTACACCAGGGAATTTCAGAAAATGCTTGACCTGGGTTATGATCTCTATATTTATAGTTATAAATACAAATTAGCAGGTTTAATAAGCCAGACAGAGAGCATCAGACAAAGCTGGTCTTCAGTTTTATCAATGGAAATGTAGAAATCTTGGATTCAGACCAAGAAGTTCACTACAAAATGGAATAACTAAGAGTAGGCTTTTGCCTCCTAGTCAAGCTTGGATGAAATTGTAGGGTTTTCCTGTCATTTGCTGTGCTGATTTCAAATCACACAGAGCCGTGTCATCGATTTGCAGGTTCCTCTCTTACACCTTCCCAAATTCAGCCCCAGACTGTACTGTGAAGTGCTTGAGGAGTGGCTGTGTCTTAGACCACTGTCCTGCAAAGGTGCCTGTGTACATTATTTATTTCATATTTAAATAGTACTTCAAGAGACTTGAGAGAATTCTGTACATGTTTAAAATTGAGTATATGTGCAAGAATTTGGGAGTGTGTGTGTGTATTGTCATATGTACGTTTTCCTTCTGCACCCAAGGGTTTTTGTGTTTTAAAGGGAAAGTTTAGACAGTAAAAATTTCTACAGATCCTTAGATTTAGCTGTAATTGCAGCATGGCAAATGGCACAGCAGCATAATGCAGGAACAAGTGTGTCTTGCTCTGGAAGTTTTATTCATTCCTCTTACTCCAAAAGTTTGGTTTGAAAGACAATTTCTTTAATGGCTGCACCTCCCACAGAGCTGCTAGTGAGGTGTTAGGAATATACACCTGGGCACTAGACATGAGCAGACACAACAGGTTTCCTCATCTCCTTGCTCTGTGTCCTGTGTATTTTAAGAACAGTTGCCAATCCCAGATCTTTCTCCATTGCTACAGCATTGGAGCACCTTGACACCAGCTTTTCTTCTCTGATATTTCACAGATCAAGTAAAATCCTTGGAAGATCACCATGCTCTTTGACCTTTCCTTGATAATGTCCTGTCCTTCGAGCTGACATCCCTACAGTGTTTTTATGTCTCTGAGCCTTTCTGGTTCTCTGTCTGAAGAAGTTACACCCATGCACATCTGCTGAGCCATTAAGTCAGCATCATGCACAGCGTTACAAGTACCACCTACACCAGTTGCTGCAGGTGGTTCTTAAATTTCAAAGACTGTCTGACAGGATTTCTTAACAACTGCCCTTCAGTTTCCAGCTAAAACTCATTTTCATCTCATAGTTCATTCTGAGGCTCAGCCCACTGGAGGTTTTTTCTGGGGGCGATGTGCATTCAAAAGCCTGAAAAAATGTGAATTCTTTTGAAAGCAGCAACACCCCTCATCCCCCTTAGAAGTAAGTACATATAGATTCAAAGCCATGTGCTTTTAAAACTCTCTTTAGTCCCATTCTTTCCTTCCAAGTTGCCCTTGATTTTGCCTCTTTGTTGCTGATTCCTCCCCGCTCCCTTTAGCACTGTCCCTGATTTATATGTCAGCGCCGAGTGCATCTGATCAAAACATGGCAAAGTTGCTGGTTCAGCACTCGCAGCAGGGGATGGGAGAAATGGGCTATGTCTAATCCCGCTCTGAGAGCGCTGTCACAGCCGGGGACGCTGCCAGTTGGCAAACGGGAGCTGCAGCGGAATTTGGAAGAGATAATGACAGGTGCTCAGAGCACATCTAGGACAGCACGTGCTGCAAAACAAGCTCCTCACCCAGCCTGCTTAGACTTCAAAATAAAAAGCGCCTTGGTTTCAAACAACAACCTGCATTAGAGAGTGTGCGAGGTACTGCAAGTGACAGGAAAGCTGAGCGGGCTCCAGAGCAGCGTCTGGGGATGTGATTGTACTAAATTATATCTATATTCAGTTCTGCTTAGAATAAAGTGGCTCTAAGAAGCTGAACTAGGTTGGGTGGTGGTTTTTTTTTTTTAACTTCAGCCCAAGAAAATTTTGTGGGAGGAGTCACTTTGGAAAGGTGGGAAAGCCTTTACCCTCAGGTTGCCTCAGTAAGAAGCTCCCGCTGTGATACTTGAAAGCCCAATAGACATGTCTGAATTTATAATACACTCTTGAAGTATTCATTCATAATCCTGTAGGGATTTTCAAAGCCACAAAGAGGATGTATTTCTTTTAGCTGGCTACAGGGAAAATATTAGTTCCTGCTGTAATAAACAAATAGTCTATTTTGGTGCAAGAGAAAAATTTGAAGAGTCAGAGCAACAAAAGGGGAACAGTTCTGACACTCTTGGAAGTTTCTGTTTTTCTAAAATGTGTGATACACCATGAACTATTTTCCCCTCTTTCTTTGCTCCTTGAAACCTCACTGTTATAACCTGGTGCTCCAGCACTGTGAACCGAAGCCACTGCGTTCCTACCACGTACACTCTTTAGGCAGATGACTGCGCAATTAAAGGCAATACTACGACATAAAAAAGAAAAATGGAATGGAAGGACTGTTCTTCCCTTGTATGATTTGTTTCCCAGTCTCCAGACATATCACAAAGGAGGATTTGTGGCACTGCACCTCTGCTTCATGCAGCCACTTCTATTCGCCTCCATGGCTTTGTATGGGCTTGTGCAGACCAACAAGTGTGGTCAGCAAACACAGGCCTCCAAGACCAGGAGCCAGAATGGTGATGTGCAGAGGCTGGGAGCAGCAGATTCCTTATACAATGGGATTCTGTTGCCATCAGGTTAAAACTGAGTTTTTGTTGCTGAAAAAAAATAAATAAAAAAGCAGCCATTTCTAATCAGTCGTTCAATTCCTAGCCCTTGTCAGCAAAGAACTCCTGCAGACTTTTACCTCCTCTGCAGCATGCTGGGACAAGCCTTAATGTACATTGTGGCTGTTGGAATTTAAGCAGTATCCATCCTCTGTGCCTCATGTGCACACGAAATGAGTTTCATAGATAAGCACAGACCCTTGCTCGCAGCTGGGGTGGCAAACACCTTTACCCCAGCTCACACTGCCATCCTGAAAGAAGGGGTCTATCCCACTCTTTCTGTTGTTGTTGTGAATGATGAGATTTGCTTTTAGAAATAGGGAAGGAGACAAATTTCAATTTGTTCTTAAACTTCTCTTTGTCTGTTCTGGACCATTCCATGTACTTCTTACTCTACACTTCAGATGAGGTACAATGGCTGCTTAACCTCAGCAGCCACAGCAGCCAGGGGAGGAAATGAGAAAGAACAGTTCACCTGAGGGGAGCCAAAGGAGGCTTAAAGCAGGCACAGTGCAAATTCACCCATTTTGGGGAAGAGAACCCAAAAAGCTCCACTCAGGAGAGAGTGTGCAGCACCCTGTTCCTAGTGAAAGCACCAGTGAATCCTCTGATGACTGCATGTGATCAGGACCGAGCTGAACCTGCTATGTCACCGCATTTCCTGTAGCACCAGCCGGTTTTGCTAGAAGTCTGTTAATCCATCGTGGAGTCAATCCAGTTTTGTTAAGCTTGTGAAATCAGAGCCTGAGGTGGAGTAGGTGCAGATCATACTGTGATATGCCCACATCAGAGATCCTTCCCAAGATACCTATCTAAGAGAAGAGACTGCAGAGAGAATTAACCTGCTTGGATAACTAGTGGGTTTAACTGCTCTGAACTACAAAAGGTTTCCCTGCAGAAGGGAACTCGAGTTTCCCTGGATGACCATGCTTTAATTATACGTCAGCCCAGGGACAGCATTCTTATTGTTGTGCTGTAATTTTGCATTCTGTCAGGCTCGATGAATTAACACGCACTGCTGCCAGCGAGAGGGCTCACAAACAAATACATTGTAGTCACCAAAATAAATGTGGCATTATAAAAGCGTGGGGCGGCACAGGGGAAATTGGTGGGCTAAGCCGAGCACTAAAACTCCTTATCAACAGAGGGCAAGGTTTGTTAAATTTACAATAAATAAAAAAGCACCCAGAAACCAGGTGAAGGCTGCACTGCAGACTGCAATGTAAGCACTTCAAATCCACCACGGCAAATTCCCGCTGCCATCTGAACTCCCATTGCCCAATCTGCTCTCACCTTATTTAGGAGCTGAGGAACAGCGGGGTCTTATCTTGGGAAGTCACTCTCAGCTCAGCTGGGAACAGCACAGTGGAAGCAGCATTTTCCTCCATAAACACATTAATTGGAGTCCATTTCCCTCCCCTACGTGTGCAGAACCTGCACTGCTAATGGGAGCTCTGCAGGCTTGTCAGCCTGCTGCAAACATCCCTTCCTGGGGTCACTGCAAGCTCAGCTGCCTTTCATTATGTACACGTTCACCAACAGCCTTTTTCTCACGGAAAATAATGTTCTTCCTTCTCCTGTAGTAAAAGCAGGGATCGAGATGAAACCTGGTCTGCCAGGTCCAGGTTCAAAATGTTCAAAATGTCACTGCTGGCTGTTACAAAAGACAGAACCAGGCCGTTGGCTGTTGAGAGAGTCTCATATTTGCAGCACTGAACTTTATGAATTAGAATGGTCAATGAGGAAAATGGGATTTTGGTTAGGAGACAGTAGAGGTCAGAACGTATTTTTTATATTGCAGAAGTCAGTGCTTTTGTAATGATGTTATAAACTAATGTACTTATACTTCATTCTGGATTTTACAGTATTTTGGATGAGTAGCAGGTTGAAAGGGGTCATGAAAATACAGATACAGGAAATCTACAGAAAATATGCTGATATTTATTCTGCCACAGATTTTGCTTCCAAACCCCACAAAGAGAGAAGCTGGTTATCATGTAGAGTCCCAGCCAAACCTGGCTTTATTTTAGGAGATACATGGACATTTTACAGCCAGGAATTTCACCCTAAGAACAGACCTTGGCCTGTTTTTCTAGTCTTTATAAACTGGCACCTTTTCTGAATACCCAAACATTTAAACTATTTCTTTACTGCTGAGATTCAAAAAGTTAGCAGTAAATTGTCCTTGTTTGTGAGCTACTGCAATTGTCACGCATATTTTATGTAATCATTTTCCATCTCAGTGAACTTAAGTCCACACTGAAATCCCGTAATATGAGTTCTGCTATTTAGTCTTCATTAGGGAGTCTTTTTTTCTCTCTCCTTTAAACTGCTGTGGATTAAAATAATTACTTTTGTTTCATATGCGGTCAGAGACTCACCTGGCCTGTCTCTGCAAGAGCTTTGACGATGCCCAGGTCAGTGTTTTCCCCAGTGAGAAAGCTCTTTGTACAGCTCCCCTGGGAAGCTGAGCAGAGCCTGTGCCTCGGCTAAGAACCAGATTAGTCGTGCCATTTGTCACTTACAACTTCCGTGGTGCTTGAATGGGGCAGGAAATTACTGCCAGCGGAAAACGAGCTCAGCAGAGAGGATGGACACTTCAAAAGACAAGGATTTTCTCTGTCACAGCTGCCATGAGCTTATCAGACCTCATTGATAAAGGGGGCAAATATCACTTTGGGAAGTTAGAGCCAGATTACAAAGTTAAGGGAAAGCAAACTCAAATTTGAAAGGAAGAAAACGTCTTTAGATGTACAGATGTGGCAGGCACAGATGCAGATGAAAGCTGCAGATCTGCTTGCAGGAATGCAGCTCACCCTGTGGATTGAAGGGCTGGCACCATGGGCAGGGTGGCACTGCAACCCATTATTAAAGAGGATCAGCATTAGCCCTGATGTGATCCGTGCTAAGAAACCTGATCATGTTTACTTACAAACGCTCCAGAGACTTTGTACTTTGGAGTGAGACTTTGAAATTTGGCAAGAGGGTGTTCTTTGCATTGTGCACGGGCTTTTTGCCGTTCCTTTGAAAGCTCACATCGAGTTATTGAAGACAAAAGCACCGGGGCTATCGCAGTTCACACCCGTGCAGCAGAAACCTGCTGGAGTTTGTTATCCAAGCCTCTGAAGATTTGTAAGCACATGAATACCTGCACCTCTCACTGAGTCTGCGTTTGACTGAACTGTCCTCTCACCTGCTCCATCCCTGAGAGGGACTGGACAAAGACAACACTGAAAACTGGAGGCAAAGGAAGGTACAGAGTGTCAGGACAAAGCAGAACTGTCAGGGAGAGAGGGGGATATTAAGACCCTGGATCCTGGACATAAAGGTCTTGATAATAGTGGAATTATCAGGATAAGGAGACTGGCACTCGGAGTGAATAGGACCAAGAATTCAAGAAGAATTCATGAAGAATTTGAATTGTGTTTAATCACAAGCTTGCAGAAAGAGGGAAGATGGTTTCTTGGTTAAGGAAGCTGTCCCGGGAAACAGAACTCAGCTGCAGAATGTAATGAAAGGCAAACATTGAAACTTTAACTTTCAGAAAAGGAAATTAATTTATGTTGTGCCTGCTCCACATCTAACCAGAGACACTAGAATCTGATTTGCAGAAGTGCAGAGCAATTTAGACTTTATAATAACAACTACTCTGAAAAAAAATCAGGCCTTCCATGTCTCAAAGCTTAAATTAATTAATACTTTTAGACTTAATATCTCTGTGCAGTTCTCCATCTGTTAAAAGGGATAATATTCTCCTATCACAACAATGTATTTTAAAAATAATTCATTCTATGTATTGGAAAATAAGATGTGTGAGTTAAACCAGGCCTCACATTGTAACAACTGCTCTGAGTGGTGCAGTGAGGGCTCTGGAACAGCCCCTCTTGGTTCCCCTCAGTGCTGCTGCTGCTCTGCTCTGTGGGGGTGTTGCAACAGGGGAGCACACACCTGAGCCACACCCGGGCAGCAGGGCTGGGGCAGCAGGGCTGGGTCCTGCTCCTGCCTCTCCCCGGTGCTGCTGCTCAGGGCTGGGATCACCATTGCCATAGCAATGCTCCACAATCCTGTGTCATCCATCACTCCTGGGACACTGCAGAGCTGGGACCAAATGTGCTGATAATGAGACTTCATTATGAGTTGAGAAACCACAGAAATTAACGACTTAAAGGCTTGACATGTTCTCTTAGGTTTCCTTCTTCACTCCTCGGCCAGAGAGCTTCTCCTCAGTTCACCCATCTCTGAGAGGGCTGTAATACCTTTTCCATTGGCTCAGTTTCTTCCTGCCTTTAGAAACATGATGCTCACAAAAACCATCCTCCTCCCTTCCTCTAAAATAGCTGAAAATCATGAAGTAGAACTTTGAACCAGGAAAGTGAGACATTTTCTAGGACAGACATTGTAGCTATGAGAGCCATGGCCCCTAAGGGTGATGAGTACAATTAAGAGTCACAGAGTTATGAGCAGCCTGTCATATCCATCCTCACAGGAGACAAGGGTCTGTGTAAAATGACCCCAAACTTTAGAGCCACAGCAATAGGAGAAGCTAACCAACCACTAAAACAGCCATTATATGGATAAAAAACAGCACCAACCTTAAAAGGGGGTTGTTTATAAGACATTTGTCTAGTTCTTACCTTTTTCTATTTTGCATTATCAGCTCTTACTACTTTCAGTCACCTTTCCTAAAACCTTTGTCCAACCCAGCCAGCACATTCTGGCTGTACCTTTTGAAAGAGTTTTGCTTCAGGATGATGAGATCCCGTGTCACCCTCATTGGAAGAACAGCCTGTACCCTGTGCATGTCCAAGTGAGCAAATGGGATTGTGGGGAGTCACCTCAAGTGATAAATCCAACCAAAGGGGGAATGTCGGGGATTGCTGACACTTCATGCATAGATTGGTTTATATTCCTTGTGGCTGGAATCCCCCATTAATGCAGGGCATGAATCAAGGAGGGCCAGATGGTGCTGAATCTGACTGTGATTTAAATGAGACATCCATGGTATAGGAGCCTTTTCGCTGTTTCTTTATACCAGGGTAAATGACAGTCTCCTAGGGACATTACATTTTGGACTAAGTGCTCCTGTCCTTTTCTGATTTCCAGGTGTTCACTGCCAGATTAGTGGCAGAGGTAGGTTGCAGGTTGGGTCTTGTGTTCGTGTGATTTTGTATCACAGTGTGGCGGTTTGAGCCCATTCTGAAGTAGTTTTCCACATTAAGGTATCCATATCACATCTCTGGCTCCTGTAAGTTGGGTGATAAGTGTGAGGTACTTCTGTGCTGAGATAAGTGTGCTATGCTAAGCAGGCTGACACACCAGAGAGCGGAAAGAAACCCCGAGCTCTGAGATAAAATAACTCCCAGCAGATCTGAACCGGTATTTACCGAAGGCTTGCGCTCGCCCATGCAGAACGAGATGTTCCACAAGGCAGGAATGTTTCATTTGATTAAAGAACAAGAGCAGAAGTGCTGACTGGTTCTGAGTTTTGGCTTCTGGTCTCCTTTCTGTCTTGCCCCTAATGAACATTTAATTGGCTAAAGCTCTGTTTATCCCTACAGTGAGCTGGCAAGCCCAGATAACTGTCTAGATTCTTAGATGATATAAAAAGGCACAGTTCCAGTGAGTGTAAGGCAGAAAGGCTGATTTACCCAGCTGAAAGCTTGGCCTGTTACATTCAGTGTTTTTATTTTTTATTCTTTTTTCCATATGGAGCTGTATGTCCCAACCATAGGCAGATGCTTCCCAACCCTAAGCTTTAGGATGGCAGCCTGCATCTACCTGATGTGTCTTCTTCCATCCTGCAGCATTTTAGAAGACAAAAGGGAAGAGGATTTCTTCTAGTTAGATATTTTCTAATAATCTTGTGGCAGTGGGAAATCCCTATAGCTACAAGTTTGATCTCTATGTCTACGTGTATGAGCTTCTAGGGAATAGATGAGAGAGCAGCAAATGCTATTCAAAAATAAATACTATAATTCCTGGGGATTGAGTTCCAGCAGAACTAGTTGTGTGTTGGAAGCAGCTTTTTCTGATAGCACTTAGACACCCAGGTAATCTCAAGCTTCCTGCCAAATACACAGCCTTTGCAAAAGGTTTTTCAGGGATACCAATTTATATCCAAAAGTCTCTGCATGCATTGACTGATATTGGAAATTAATGACTTGGTTGCAAATACGTGTGGATGCCTGTGAGCAGAATTTGATTCTCTTCTGATTTTTTGCCTCCAGATTTTTCAATTACAAAAAAATAAAATTTAAAAAAAAGTCCTATCAAATGAACAAAGAGCAATGTTTGTCACTGTCCTTTTCCCTTGCACAGGTGTGTAATAACCTCACCCCTGCCTGAGCAGATGAGCTGCAGGTTTCTGTCCCATGGCACAGAACCAAGGTGCTTTAGCTTCATACACATTGGAGAAAAAAAACCCAAGGAAGGGATTCTTGGTGATGGGAACCCAAAGCTTCTTGGAAGGGCAATAAGCATTTAAAATGCTGTTACTGTGGTGCATGCAGGAGGATTTTAGCTGCTGCAGCAGGATGGAGCCTGAAATCCTCAGAGGTGATTGGGAAAGGCACAGAGAGGCTGCCCCACGCTGAGCAGGGACCTTTTGTACTCCGTGGCTGTCAGATGTGAGGCGAGGGAAGGCACGGAGCAGCTCTGCCCTGGCCCAGGTAATGATTCTCGTTGACTGTTTCCCTGCTGCTGCAGAGATAGGAAGAGTCACACCGAGCCCGACATCTGAGCAGGTTCCGGGAGCAGTTCCCTGAGTCAGCAGCCGCTGCTGCTGCGGACAGGAGGCAGAGCCCGGCCTGGGCTCCCAGCACACGCTGGGGATGGATGGGGGGAGCCCGTGGCCGCTGCAGCCGGGAGCAGCTTTCAGCAGAGAGCCTCAGCACCGGGTGCGCTGGGGAGCACAGCCAAGGTGTTCGCAGTCCCGATCAGCTTCAGGAGCCCCGCTTTTCCAAACTGCACCCTGCCACTGCCCCGACTAATCCTCTCCTTAGCTGCCTTAAGTTAACACCTCTTTATTTCAGAAATCGGCTTTTTTAGATTTATACTCCACTAATTGGCTTTTTCACCCTCTGAACCCTTTCTGCTTCCTCCTTCATGCACCCCAGCCCCTTTCACCACCTAATCCCCTCTTTCCACACTTCCATCCCACCATTCTCTTTTTCCTTCTTTTTATTTCCTCCCCAAATGAGCTCGTACTCTTTTGCTACAACCCCTGAGGCTCTGGTGTTAAATCTCTGAGTTATGTTTTGATGTTAAAAATTTCAGACTTTCCCTGACTTTCATTATCTGACACTTGTAAAATAGTCTCTGATGCACAAACGTGTATGGACATGCCAAGCTCAGATTGGATGCAGTGAGACTGGTGCCAGTTTTTACGGTTTTAGCAAGACTTGCATGATATTTATGTTTCTGTTTCTGAAAACCCAAATTTAAGGGGTCCATGTTAGAAAGGTTCTGCTTCACATAGGAAAGAAAACAAGAGAAGAAATAACTTCTAGTCCTCCTAGTAGTAGAAGCAGATAGGAAGTGTAAATCATCTAAATCTGAGAGTCAGAGGAAAAAATAAAAATAACTCAGTTGTCTCTCTGTATATTTCAAATCTCTTCACTGTAATCTCATAATCTTATTGAAGCTGATCCAAATTTTGAATACCTGCAGTTGGCAATGCTGAGCATGCAGTTAAACATGTTTGCAATTATTGCACTCACTTATTATCATGGGCTTTTT
This sequence comes from Dicrurus megarhynchus, assembly GCA_013399195.1. Lineage (NCBI taxonomy): Eukaryota > Metazoa > Chordata > Aves > Passeriformes > Dicruridae > Dicrurus > Dicrurus megarhynchus. Next base: position 1,160,513 of record VXAD01010627.1, read on the forward strand.
TCTAAACAGAAACCAAATAAGTCAGAGAGATGGATTGCCCATACAGTAACAGAACAATGCTGCACCCACTGCAGACAAAAGACTCAAAGAAAGGAAAACAGAGCAGCAAAGCTGTGCTGTTCCAAAGGGATATTTTAGGAACATCTGGTCTCTACTGGAAGAAGCATTTCTCCAAAAATGGGGGAAAAAATCAAACAAAAAAGTAAAATCGTTACATGTATTCAAAAGCAAAACTTTCAACGAACAGGCTTTGATCTGCAAATGTAATTAGCATTAGAATTAGAGATGGAATGGAGATTTGTCTAAAAGCATTAATTCAAATCCCACGCCTGATATTTTCTTATCACTGCTGTAATTCTAACAGTGCCTGTGGCAGATTCAGAAATCAGAAGAAAGGGACAAGGGCAGTAGGTCTCCCACTAGCAAAAAAAAAAAAGGGGGGCGGTGGGAGTGAGGAAAAAGAGTGTGAGATGGAATTAATCTATAATATCCCCAACCCAAGTCTATTTTCAATGTATGAATTATTTATCTCCCAATCTCCAAACGCCAATATATCTGTGTGCACCACTGCTTTGATCTCCTGCCGCTCCCCAGCACTGCAATGCCTAAGATGAGATGGCTGTGGGAACCTACAGGCTGCAGGTATGGCTCATTTTATCAGTGTCCCAAGCACCAGCCACCGGTTGCTCTGGAAAAGTCCGGGATAACCTATTTTCTGGAAGCTCCCCTGCTCTCACGCTGCCTGAGGCCGCTGTGCGCTCCGGGCACTCCGGGATGAGCCGCACCGACCCCAGGGACAGCTCAGTGACAGTTCAGCGACAGAGCTCACACCGGCCTGGCTGCTGGGAGGGCAAAAGGGTCCCTTCCCTTTGCGATGTGTGCTCCTGCGTGTGGAGATGGCTAACCAGCGTTTGAAGGGCTGTCTGGGTTTGGGATTAACCTCCTTCCCGGTCCCGTGAGCATCACAGCACACCCAGGTCCAGACAAAGCTTCTGTTGGGCCAACACAGCACCGGGTGCGCCCCGCAGCAGCACCGGGGATGCCCCGCAGCAGCACCGGGGATGCCCCGCAGCAGCACCGGGGATGCCCCGCAGCAGCACCGGGGATGCCCCGCAGCAGCACCGGGGATGCCCCGCAGCAGCACCGGGGATGCCCCGCAGCAGCACCGGGGATGCCCCGCAGCAGCACCGGGGATGCCCCGCAGCAGCACCGGGGATGCCCCGCAGCAGCACCGGGGATGCCCCGCAGCAGCACCGGGGATGCCCCGCAGCAGCACCGGGGATGCCCCGCAGCAGCACCGGGGATGCCCCGCAGCAGCACCGGGGATGCCCCGCAGCAGCACCGGGGGTGCCCCGCAGCAGCACCGGGTGCGCCCCGCAGCAGCACCGGGTGCGCCCCGCAGCAGCACCGGGGATACCCCGCAGCAGCATCGGGTGTGCCCTGCAGTGGGCAGGAACAGGGATGGCTTCGATCCCGATGGCACCGGGGCTCCCCATCACCCACAGGAGCAGGGATGGCTTTGATCCCAGTGGCACCCGGGCTCCGCCATCACCCACAGGAGCAGGGATGGCTTTGATCCCAGTGGCACCCGGGCTCCCCCATCACCCCATCACCCACAGACAGCTCTCAATAAGCTGCTCTCTCAATACTCACCACGAGGCTGCACAAACTTTCCAACCTGTGACATCCATGAGCCATCACAGATTATGTTCACTCTGAACTGGGTGGCCAGGCCACTGCTCCCAGACAGGAGGCAGAGCTCATGTTCAGACACCTCTCCAACTCCTCTCTGGCCAACTCTTCCTGTAAATTGTACTCTCTTTGAAACTGAAAGTAGACACATGGTGATTATGCACTTACCAGAGGGATTTGACCAAACATTTATAGGTTTCAAGTCAATATTTTAATTGTTATTACTATTATTAAAATTGCAGTTTCTCTTGATCTTGTTACAGTTTTTACCTTTTTTTTTCACTCCCTAAGAAAGAAAATAACTTTAGCAGGAACAAAGGCTAAGAGGCTGAGCAAAAGGCAGCCATAAGAGTCTTATCAAAGCCCCAACAGAGTGGGAATAATTATTCACACTCTGTTGGGGGTTCTAGAAAGACCATCTGAGGAAAAGGATCACTCAGTCTTTTCAACATGTGAAATTAAAGAAAACCACTAGAAATTCAGTACAGGCTGGGGAGGGGGAAGTAAAACAGGGGCAGCTGAGACAAAGCTGTGGCTGCTCCTCTCCCACTGGATTCACACCATTAGCTGACCACTGGCCGAGCAGGCTGTGCTGGGCAGTGTCACCGCAGCAGTTCTGTAACAGAGCTCTGTCAGCGGCCTCAGTGAAAGGAAAAGAGCAGAGCTGAACACATGACTGCATTGTAAGCCACATTTACCTGATGTGCCCTGTTCACTGGCTCCCACTGTCGTGCTGGTTGTTTATTCTGCATACGTAAAAAAATCTAAGCTTTACCTAATCAAGCTATTTGTTTAATTTCAAACACCTTTCTGTTACCTCCTACACTGGCCTTCATTCTTGAAGGAGGCACCTCTTCAATATTCATGGTACAGCCTTACATTGCACTGCTGAAAACTTTGATTTTAACTATTTGGCTGCTGGTTTTTGAAGATTATAACCTGCTGTAATGTTTAATATTGCTTCATGATTTAGCTGGACTGTCCCATGTGTCTGTATCCATTTCGTATTTCAAATGGACGCTCTCTGAGACCAAGTCCCTCATTTTCTTATGTTTTGCATAAAACCTCCCTCTGTGGGTTCCTGACAATACATCTTCATGCACTTGTCACACACAGACTGTCACAGACATAGATCATGGTGTTCACTGTATTCCCAGGAGTTAAGAAACCAATTTTATCTCCATTACACAAATGGGAAACTGAGGCAGAGAGGTGTGAAATGACTTACCCAGGGTCACACACGAGGTCTGGGCAGAGTAGGAATTTGAATACAGCTTTTGCAAGTCCAGAGCTAATATATTGACCACCATGTCAACTTTGGGCTTATTAAAAAAATAAATATATATACATATAGATAATTAAAACTACTCAAGATCTGTAATTAGGGTTGACATTTAAAATGATGATGAGAATTGAATCAGCTCTAGTCTCTTGTAAAGCAGGGTTACCTAACTGACTGGAGATAGCCTCTGGCACATCAGAGCCCTACTCAAACAACTGGGGAGTATTTCTGCTCCTAAATCACCTCTCTGCAACTCACCTCAGGGTAAAGTCACAAAATGCCCCATTGGGCAAGGCCTGTGGTTTGAGTGAGAGCTCCCACAGCTCCCAGGCTGAGCCCCTGTTCCTGTGGCTGCCTTCCCCCTGTCAGTGGCCCTGCAAGCAGAGAGGGATGGCAGCGACGTCAGGGTGGGCGTGGGGAGGTGGGGTTTGGGATGTGAGTGGTCACAGAGAGGGATGGCAGGGATGTCAGGGCAGGCATGGGGAGGTGGGGTCGGTGATCTGCTGAAGCACACTGCTCGCCCGGGCCGGGCTGAACGCCCCACAGCAGCCATGCCAGCACTCACACTTTGCTAGTTGAGCACATTGCTTCACCCAGGGTTATGTTTAGGAATTATTGATGAGGGGCTCGTAAGTTTTGCTTTATTTTGACGCACGGTTCAGGTCAACGCTGGCAGGATTCGAATCTCCATTTGGAATGAAAACCTGCATTTGGTTCCTGTTGGCTTGGCAGGAGGTTTCACAGGAACTTTGCAGTGGGATTTGGGTTAGAGATGAGGCTGGCTGCAGGTGGCACCTCACCTGCAACTACAGCCACACCAAAGGCTGCTCTTTCTCAAATCTGACTGAAGTGGCCTTTGAATAAGCACATGTAAAATTAAAGGTGATCTCTCTGTCCTTTGGGTCTCCATTATGAGGCTGCTTCTTGAGTATGTTAAACAAAAGACACCGCACAGTTTTTTGGCCTGGAGTTTTGAGATATTTGTTGAGAAGCAAGTTAATAAAGTGCAGATTGAATCCATAGATAAAGTACTGACCAGGTCTCTGAGTCACTGCCTCGCCTCTGACCAGCTCCTGGAGATAAAGGATACTGGTTATTCTTCAGAAACAAGGGGCCTCCACCTCCCCAGCGGGCCTTGGGAGCTTGCACAGAGCTAAAACTTTTTTCCAAATGGTTGGCATCTTTTTTTCTAAGCCCTTTTTCATCTTCTTTTGGAAGTCCCTGGGAATGAGTATCATTTGCATTCTGCAGACCGTTTCTTGTAGCACTGTGGCTGCTGCCTGCTGCCCTTTGATCAAAGGGCAGGAATTTGCCTGCCACACTTGGCACCCCTGGCAGGAGCAAGGGGTGGGCAGTGCACACACCCCACCGACCTCGGGCCTGGGGCTCTGTGGGCTGGCAGCTCTGCAGAAGGGTTTATCAGCTAAGGTAGATACTAAGCTCAAGATTCATTTTATATCGGGTGGGGAGGGAAGTTTCCAGTCTGAATCCATAAAACAGAAGCCAGACCAGAGCCTAAAACCAGTCCTACACTGGCCACAGAAATTGAATGAGGTGAGGTGATCAAGTTCCCTACCTGCCTACATTTTGGAACCCTAAGAACAAACAGAATCTAAACTCTTCACTGATCTCTGCTTCACGTTACATAATATTTTACTGTTTCATTTCACTCTGTGCATTTTGCTGGTGTCTGGCTGCTCTGCTGTGCTTGCCAAGGTAGTGACAAATGGCAGGAGACAAAAGCAGAGGTTGGGCAGAGTTGGTGGAGGTGGAGGCTGGAGGCAGAGCAGAGCCCAGGGTGCCTCGCTAGCTGAATGGCAACTGGCGAGTGCCCTGCCATTGTATGGACTACATCTTGTTGGGTTTGTGTTGGGAAAATTGCAGATCCCCAGCACAAAATTTTACCCGCAGGGCTAGCTGAGCTGTGTTATAAATGTGCTGTATACCAAGGGAAAAGTATTCTCTGGTGTCAAAAAATTGTTGGTGTTGCTTTGATTATTTTTTTTAAAAATACTTTCAAAGTGAAAAAGAGGATTTTTTTTTTTTTATCTTAAAGGGATAAAAAGCAGCAGGGAGTTGCTTTCCTTAGTCTATATACCCTTTAAAATCCAGCACAGAATACCCTATTAATTTATTTTCTCTTTCCCAGCATCACGTTTTGGAAAATGCCCGTCACACTGCAGATGTGCAGCTGACCTATTTCTAGGCCCAGAGCCATGCTGGAGGAATTAGGGGCATTTTTTCCCCCCACTGCCCCCAGCAGCAGCTCTGGGTGACCACATGGCAAAAGCCGCGCCGGCCGCTCCTCGGGGGAACCGAAGCAGCTCAGGGCTGTGTCTGTGCCCTGCCGCACAATGTGGGGATGTGCCGCTGCTGCCACCCCTGTGCCACGGCCATTGTTAGCAGGTCAAAGCACTGAATATCAATAGACTAATTCCTTCACCCCTCCAACCCGTTCTCTGACTGGAATGTTCACTTCTATTGCACAGCTTTCACCTCTGGCCTCGCCATCTTCATGGCTCCGCACTTCAAAGAATCCTGCTCGTGTAGAAAATGCCTTATTGAAGGAATGGTCAGAGCTGCACAATTATTTCAAAAAAACTCCACATTGTGTTTCAGCTGAGGACAGGAGAACTGGCGAAAGTCTGAATCACTTTCAAGATTCAGATCTAAATCCTGAGGTTTAGAAATATGAAAGTCAAAACTACAATAGTCCAAACACACAGAGCCTATTCTTTGCACCTTGAAATGTGGAAAATTAAAGACCTGCTCTCAGTTTGACTACTCACCTTTCCATTTTCTGAGGCACCCAACAAAGTTCCCTCTGCTAATGAATACAGGTTTTGATTGTTGGATTACACAGATTATTTTCTGTCATCTTCAAGTCCTTTAAACAATTGCTGCCTTTGAAATCCCTTATGCAAGAAGCATATGACCTTACAACACTCCTATTCCTCTTTTGTATTTAACATCACAGCCCTCTCTGTGGTTACACACAATGTGGGGAAAGCTGTAGGTCAGGGCTGTGAGGTGATAGCTAAAAACGCAGGGCGCCCAACTATTGAAGCTGACACAAAATACACAGAAGAAAAGAGGCTACATGGAAAAAGGTTTAAAGTAAACATTATTTTTTATATCACATTTTGTTACAGTTCCAAAAACCAAGGAACATGTGGTTGTACACAGGACAGGATATAAATCAAGGGACAACAGAAAATTAAATGGAATGTAAACTCGAGTGCTGAAACAATCTCAAATTAAAACTTGCTTGAAGTGTGGTCAAGAATATCCATACTGGTTGGGATTTATCCTGGAACACCATTCCTGCCCCCCAGTCTTTCTCTTTCCCTCTCTGTCTCTCTTGTCTCTGTGCCCTGCCATGTTCTCCTGCACTGATACCAATCTCTCGTTAATTTTCCATAAGCGTTTCAGATTTCCACACTATCTTCCATTTTAACACAATACTGAAATGCACAAATAGCATTATCTGGTTTTGGGACGTCTTTAGGCAGAGAGAGGCAACAATCAGAGAAACTGAGGCACTACTGGTAAACACCAAGAAATGTCAAGTGCCTGCTAAGAGCTGAGGAGTGTTTTCAATTCCCTGGGAAGTCACAGATATGGTTTAAACACAAGGAAATGTTCACATATAGTGGTGAATGGTGAATCTTTTTGTGAGTGTTTATTGTGAGATTTGTTGTGCAGCACAATCCCTTGACTGGGATTTGAATGGAGAAAATGCTGTGGGCACAACAGGCTTGAAACAATAAACTCAACCTAACTTTGTCTAACTCAGCATTTAGAAATTTTATTGGCAGAGACTTGCAGAAAGGAACGAGAAATCATAATTCAGCAAATTCCTTCTATCACTGCTCAACTTTCTGTCCTCGTAGTAAATTATTCACCTCAGCAATGACTCAGTTAGCAAAGATTAAAGGCTGGGTTCTGGCACCCTTGCTGTTCCTGGTGAGCATTATGGAGCACCCTGTTGAATTATCCAGGGTAGGACAGATCTTTGTGAAGAGAGGAGTTGGTGTTTGTGCTCAGAGTCCAACAAAAACATCCTCCAGAGCCCTTCTGTCAGCCAGCTCTCAGCCTGGTGTCAGTGAGAGCTGTGGGGCAGCTCCCCCTGCACAGAGCACCCACAGCCAGACCCCAGGGGCTGGGGAACCACAGCTGAACCTCCAATTTCTCACCCTAGTAGCTGAGGAGGGGCCCCACCAGGAGCAGTTCCAGCCAGTCACGCCACCAGGGTCGGTTTCTGCACAGGTACACACAAAACCTGGCATTGCACAGGGATGTCCTGTGCTCCCCAGCGCTGCTGTCACCTTCACCTCTGCCGTCCGAGGTGCTGTAGCTCTGATGGCTTCAGCAGTGCGGGTGTGCCCTGTCCTGACAGCAGTTTTGGGGTTGTTTCCTGTCTCCCTGGCAAGCACAACCCCTTTAGCAGACAGAAGTGGTTTGCCTTCTTACTCCCAGGATCAGAGCTGTCTGCAAAATGCAAACCTGTGACCCTTCCCCTGTCAATACAAAGGCAAAAAATGAAATTTCACTATAATCAGCCGTGTGCAAGTCTTCTGAATAAACAAACCTCATGAAACTACAACTATTAAACTAAATGCATTTGACTCCACAAGCCTTCCACGAACTGGATACCAATTTAAACTGATAATTCTCTGCATGGAAAATTTTAGGAATAATATTTTTTTTCCTGTTAACAAGGCCTGAAAAAATAGCATGGAACTGATATTCTGTCACTGTACCCAGATCTGCAAAATTCAACAGGTGAAAGTTGAAGTGATAAAATTCCCACAGAATATTTTGGAATTCAGAACTGTTTGGCAACTCACAGAAAACAGCCCATATGCCATGTAGGCACTGATGTTTCATCTCTCATTTCTCTCAGCTATCCTGAGCTGAGAGTTATCATTTCAGCTTACTGGAAAGCACTTGATGCAGCCAGTTCCTTTTAAAATATATTTTGTTGGAAGTTGTTAGAAAATTCAATGAAGAGACTTTGATCATGATCCATTCATTGACTTTCTTGGACTAACTTTTATATGGGATTTAAAGTGGATTTGAAGTTTCTGTTTCAAAAGCAAAGCATATTTTCCAAAGTCCTGCAGTGCCTCATGGCATCAGCTTTGCTTTTGAAATAGAGAATGAGGATGCAGAGATATTAAAGCTAAGCTCAGAGAAACATGATTTTCACCCCCTCTAGAAAAACAGGAACATCCTTCCTCTTCCTTTGAATACATAATTAATGCTAATTGAAGGCACATGTCAGAAATTTATGCAGCAGGACAGAGTACAGAATGCAAAGGGGTTTTCCTGTCAATGCCAGAGACAAGCAAATGAAGACCTGCAGTTTTTCCTCCTCCTGGATCCTCATGCCACAGGCAAGACCTACAAGTCATAAGTGGCCATGCACAGTCCTCGTCAAGAGTTCCCAAAACACCTGTATGGGTTCAGATCATCTTTTCTCTCCTGTTCTGTCCCATGGAATTCAGGCAGGCTCCTGGAGCAGCACTGAGGTTATATAAATTACTGCCTCCGTGTTGATTCCCAGTTCCTGCCACCACTGTGGTCCTACTAACCAGGAAAGCTTAGCCCCAAAACTCCTTCTCACTTTCTCTGACCACAGAATGTAGGTATCCCTGAGCTCTGTGCAGATCCCAATTTCCAAATGAACTCTATATGCACATACAGGCCTTTTGGACAGTTAGCAAAATTTCCACTGAATTGTCAGATTTGTATTCTTACTAAAAAAGGATGTCCTTCCTTTGATGCTCCTTCAAACATTTATCATAAAAAATGAAGCACTACGAGCTTCTCAAAAAATAAAACCGACTTTTTTATGAGCAAAACATCTTTTTTCCCCTTAGGTCCATCCTTATAAGAGACCAAAACATTTCATTTCACACAGTGGCCACAATGAGACACCCAACAATGAGAATGTTAACAACAGTTAACAGCAGGGGCAGCTAACGCAGCTTCGTTAAATGTTGTTACCTGCATCACTGCAGCAAACAGCTTCTCTTCAATTCTGTTCATGCCTAAATTAAACGGATGCTTAGAAATTTTGCTGTGACTTGGTGCCAGCACCAAACTCATCTCTGCAGCATCCCCAGAGCCCTGGGCTCAGCCAGCACAGAGATCTCGAGGTGAGTTCTCCTGCCCCAGTCCGGGGTGAGCCCCCAGCACTGACCTGTCCTGTCTGACTCCCCCACTCAGCAAGAACAGAAAATTACATAACACACAATTCCCATTCAGCTTTTCAAATTTTCCAGCTGTTAAGCAATTCCCTGGATCCAAATCAAAGTCTGCAGATGCTCTGGGGGTAAAATCTCTGCTGAATGAATACCACAGCCCGGATGGAATTGCATTATGGAGAACATTGATGATGGCTCCACAAATTTGCCTGACTGTGGATCAGCTGCTCCTAATTCAATCATATGCTAGAGTCCTGTCCTTATATCCTTCATGTCACTGTTTTTTCTGATATATTACACTCCTATTCCTTACTCAAAAATTCCTGTGTCTCCTTCAGTCCCCCTCAGTGTGACAGTAAGAAAGAAGCTGGAAGGAGACCAAAACTGGGGAGGGGTTGTGGCCTGAAGGGGCAGGAGGCCAGCAGGGGTGGCTCCTCCTCGCACCCCCAGGCTGCTCCTGTGAGCTGTGTCCTGGATTAAAGCTGTGCCCAGGCTTTTGTCAGGTAAATCTGGCAAATCAGCTGCATCTCCGTGAGCCAACTCCACATCTGAAAATCATTCTAACCTTGGGAAATGTTGTGATAGCATTTTTACATTTAGGTTCTATACAATTAATGATTGAAAACTGAATGCAACCCTAAATTCTGGCTGGCATGGAGCAAGCATTGTTACAGTGCTTGCAGTCGTGGTTGTGGATGCCTTTCTAGGCTCCTCCAAAAGCCCAACAAGAGAGTGTGGAATACAAGTCCAAATATTTATTCCCATTAATATATGTTTGCCCCAGCTCTGCCTTCCTTCATATGTTTAGTCTGATTCATTCAGTTCTTCTCTCTTGTCACTTGAAAAATCTCCCACCATGATAATTATGCCATGCTGCCAGAAGATAAGGGAGGAACAAACCCTGGGTGAAAAATCCCAGCTCCTTTTGCCAGGGCTGGTGTTTCCTTTCAGGAATGGTCTCTGGGAAGTGCTCACAGCGGGGTCAGTGCTTGCAGGGTTCCTCTGCTGCTGGGGCTCTGTAGATCCTTGCAGCTGCCAGGGATGGGAGGGAAGCTGTGCCCTATATTGCAATACCCAAGAGCCTTCAGAGCTTTTCAGTGTGTTTTATAACTGTTTGTGCCACCCAGCTGAAAAAATTACCAAAACAAAACAAAAAGCTGGTAAAAGAGACAATTAAATGACTTAGGTTGAGATGCTCCATAATTTATCGCAGATCTATGAAAGAACACTTGTAGAACCCATTTAATTCATTTAATAGTAATGCAAACATTGATATAAATTAAAACTCCAGAACGCTTTCTCACATCTTTTCTCTCCCCATGAGAGGTGAATGAAAATGATTTATTACCCATAGATTATAATTGCTTAAAATAGGTTATGATGTAAGAAAAAAAATCTAATCCCTTCTACCAGGCAGGAGCAAAATTCTACAGACAGAGAAATTACATCTAACGCCAGTGTGTTAAGGAAGAAACATTCTTCTTCTCCCTTTGGGGAAACTCTAAGAACATCTTTTTAGAACTGTCAAAATTCACAAGCTGTAATAAATTATTCTTTTTCATTACCCATTTATTAAGCAGGCTGTTTGGTATAATAGCAGGAAAATTCTGTCTAATTTTTACAGTATTACATGACTGTGATTTCTCATTTGAAACAGACAAGTTATCAAGAGCAGTGATGTGTTTTATTCTGTATGTTGGGACCCTCTTTCCTCTGAATTCTGATGAAGATGACTTTTGAAGCGTGTCAGGCTCTGTCTGTCAGAGGGCTCCGTGTCAGGGAGGGGGGCTGCCCGGGTGGGGCTCCTGCCACAATTAAGGTGGGCATCAGAGCCAAAATCTACTCTGAGGTTACACGCAAAATCTGAAGAAAAGCAGATCACCAAATATTATACCAGAATTTAAGAATGTTGTAAATGTTGGCTATAGGATGCTGCAGGGATCTCATTAACTGTAATGCTAATGTGACATTCTGAATGAAACATTAAATGGATAGAACCCTGGTTTAGGAGATGAGAAATCTGGAATAGGGTTCTGGCTCTATCACCAAGCTCTGTATGATTCTGAGAGAGTAATTCATTGAATACAGTAATTTAATATGTCATAAGCATTTATTATACTATAATTACATGACTATAATTTATATTGTGTGTATATATATAATAGTAAAGGCGTAGTCAGGGTAAATCTGCCTCAGCCCTGGTGGTGAAAGCGAAACACAAATGACTTTGGTGTCATAAAATGAAAGTAAAAATACATATTCTTTTTCTTCTTCTGGTTTGCTTAAGCTGTAGTGAAAATTCACACTCTGCCCTAGGTTTATTGTGTGTAGAGGGACCCAAAGTTATAAACCACACTGTAAGTGGTGACCATAATGGCTTTATTTAGAGCACTATTGTTATGATGATGATGCTCAGTTGTCATGGGCCACACTGCGTTCATCCTCCCCGTGCTGAAAATCAAATGTTTAGCTATAATACCAAAATTAGCACCTGCACTTCCACATTAGATGCTGTGCAGACTCAGGGCCGTGCCTGGCCAGACCCTCAGCTGGCCAAAAGAAACCCCTGCAGGTCCCAGGATATCCCAGCGTGCTCACCTGGAGCTGCACACCTGGTACCTCATAACTGCACAGCGCAGCCCAAAAACAGGGGTGCAGGAGCAGAGGGAACACATGGCTGCAGTCATGTTTTTAGCAGACATTTGTGAGCCCCACTGGCCCCTCCAGCCCCCAAAAGAGATGTGCAATGAAAACAGAAGGAGAAGATAAAAGCCACCTATCTCCTACACCCCGGATGGCAACGGCAAGGCAGGAATGCTGCCTTGTTGGCTCTGGTGGAAAATATAAAAATAAATGGTGATTCTAAACCCACATTGTATCTTCACAGCCAGCAGCGACATAAAGCTGCTTTCTTCAGCTAGGAAGTGGATTACATTTTTATAACTAATCCGCAGCTCTTTGCCTGAAAAGATTTGCTAAGCCCCTCCTCGCCACTTTTTCTTTTAGGTCTGTGCACTCCAAAGCTTCCTTCCACCTTCTTCCTCCTGCTTCCCAAAAGTGAATGCATGGCTGTTTTTTTGAACTCACAGTACGGAACTTTGTTTGTGCCTTGCATTGTTAAACTGGATTCACAGACGGGAAAAAACCCAACACCCAAACAACTCAGTGCTTCACTGATCCATAAAATCATTATAGGCAACATTTCGGTTTCAACAAGTGCCAAAAATTCTCCCCCCTCCCCCAATATAAAAATAAAGCAGAAACAAAAATAACAAGGCTATTAATCTTTCATTAAGTTAAAGGGATGAAAAGGAATCGCTTAAAGTATCATTCTTTACTTGCACCACAAGATTGGATGCCCCCTGCTAACTTCAAAGGCTCTAAAAGAAGCTGGTTAATATTGTTGGCACAGAACCAGATTGTGGTTTATTTTAGTTTTTCTGATTTTTTTTTCAACAAAAGAAAACATTAAGGGTTGGACACTGATTGCTGAGGAACAGCTATTGAAAGAGGGGGCCTTTTGTGCTGCTACCAGTAATATGTCAATTTTCAGACATGTAAAAGCTGCTCAAAAATTCGTGTCAGTCACTGCACAAGGGCAGAACTCTGTAACACTGCTCCTGTTTGCTCTGTGCTTTCATCTCAGACACAAATCACTGGTTTTCCCTGTGTGCCAGAGTGCTTGGACCGGCAATAGCTTCGGTGAAATATGGGCTTTATGCATCCCAGGAGAAGTAATAGATCCCCCATAAGCCACAAAGTCACTCACCTGCTTCCCCGCACAATTGCTACTCCGTTTTCCCTCCTCCCCAGCCCCAGAGTTTGTGTGCACTGGAAACAAAGCTAATTGCTACTGAGTGACATAATTCTGTGGTTGGTTCCTGCGAGCAGGGGTTCCCGCGCAGCGCAAGCTGCTGGGTTGTGGTTGCCGCTGCCTGGCAGAGGGTAAATAACGAGAGCAGGGCAGGGCAGCAGAAGCGCCTGTGATGCACAGATGATGCGCGGGTGATGTGCGGGTGATGCGCGGGTGATGCGCGGGTGATGTGCGGATGATGTGCGGATGATGCGCGGGTGATGCGCGGGTGATGTGCGGATGATGTGCGGGTGATGCGCGGGTGATGCGTGGGTGATGCGCGGGTGATGCGCGGGTGATGTGCGGATGATGCGCGGGTGATGCGCGGGTGATGTGCGGGTGATGCACGGGTGATGCGCGGGTGATGCGCGGATGAGGCGTGGACGATACATGGATGCTAAGCGGATGATAAGCAGATGATAAGTGGATGAGGCGCAGACAATGCGTGGATGATAAGCAGAATGATAAGCGGATGATAAGCGGATGAGGCGCGGACGATGTGCGGATGATAAGTGGATGATAAGCAGATGATAAGTGGATGAGGCGCGGACGATGCGTGAATGATGTGCGGATGATAAGCGGATGATAAGCGGATGATAAGTGGATGGTAAGCGGACGATGCGTGGATGATAAGCGGATGATAAGCGGATGATAAGCGGATGATAAGCGGATGATGCACGGATGAGGCGCGGACGATGCGCGGCCAGCTTCACAGCCCGGCTGCAGCCTCCCGCAAAGCGCCGCGCCGGGCTGCGTGTGCACGGGCACAGAACACCGCGGGTTCTCCTCTCCTTTTCGGGTAAAGGAGGAGCTCAGGCCCCATCCCGCAGTCAGCTCCAGCCTTTCCCTTCGGTGGAGAGTGAGGAAATGCAGGCGTGACCACGCCAAGGTGCTGCCCCCAGCTTCCAGCGCGGGCTCCAGGTCCTGACACCTGCTCTCCCTGTCCTGGGCAGGAGAAAGTACCAGCTGAGAATTTCAGTGCAGTTAGGGAAATATTCAGTGCACAGAAAAGGAGTAAATATTTTTAAAATGCAAACCATACAAACGAAGGGTAATTGGAAGTATCTATTTCATTCGATCTGTTGTCATTTAGTCCCCCAAGGCAGCACTACTGGATCTGCCCTTCCCAATCCGTACCACCAAATAAAACAGATATTTCCCATTTGTCCCTGGGAAGTTTTTTCTTCCTGAATCAGGCTATTAATGCATAACAACTGCAAATAAATTTGGCTACATTCCCCAAAGTGTATTTCGCCCAACATCTCCCTGTCATGCTTCTATCCATTATCTCCCCCAACTATTCCCTCTGGGCCAGATTCAACATCCATCACAAAATGCACATGTAATCCACCAGTGTTTGCATAAGGTGTATATACGTTCTTGCATATGCCAAATATGACAGATATCTTAAATTCCTCCTTTAAAACCCTTTTCAGGAAAAGTCTATTATACTGTTGCTGTGATGGATAGTGTCCCCCTGGCTTCTCATAAACTATGTATTTTATTTGTCTGAGCTAGTCCATAAATTTTGGGGGCAGGAGGAAAGGGCATGACCATTATCCTTTTTGGGTTTCTTTCAAGAGGAAGCACACGTTTCCTGACAAAACAGCAAATGGAGCCAGCTGCACTGTTGGCAAGGCAGGTTGCCCAATGCCTCCTATTGTGAGAACACCTTTCAGTTGCTCATGGTTCAGCCAAAATGTATCTGCTTGTCCTGGAATGTGTGATCTCAGCTGACTGCTTCAGTCATCTCTGGGACTAAGATGAAGGACTAAAAAAATTCTGGCAAACAAAGTGGCAATAATGCTGTTATTTGTCTTCACGGAGCCTGCAAGCATGAGTTACGTGTTTAGAGCAAGTACTTCAGTGATAAGTGCTGCAGGAAGGTCCATTAGGGAATGAATAATCCTGTCTCAAAGGCAGTCAGGGGTGTCCATAAAGCGGGAGGGACACAGGGAAGCCCTGAACTGCTCTGTCCCTGTGTGCTGAGGGAGGCCTGGATTCTCTGGGAAAAACATGCAATTATGTAATTAATAACTCTGCCACAATGTATGAACAGCAGGAAGCTAATGCTGCTCCACCACCATCCCAACTCCTGGCATTTTCTTGTTTTTAAGTGCCTGCATTTGACCTGAATAAATTTCTTTTAATGCGTTCCTCTGTGTGCGTAATAATTAATGGCAACTAATGCAAACAATCCAAAATGCAATTATTTCATTTGAGCAGTTGTGTGAACTGTCTCAGGTGGAACGGCTCCTACACAACAAAAGGAATTCCTTCCCTGAAAAATTAATTTTCTCCATCTCTCAGATTTTCTGGTGGAGTTCCCAGCTGGACAGGACAGGGAACAAATTCTCCAGCAGTGTCTCTGCCAGAACCTGAGCAGGGCTGCAGGGACAGGAACATCCCCTGGGTGTCCCCCCTGCATGTGGGGTTTGTTCAACCCCATCGGCAGGGAATTTACTCTGATTTTTGTCAGCAAACTTCCCCTTGCAGAGGGGCAGCTGGAGCTCTCAGCTCACAGGATCAGCCCTGGGCCAGCAGGATTTCAGCATCCTCTGTAGTCTGGCTGCATCTTTGTGACTCTCACTGAATTTATGCTTCACTTTGTGTCATATTTATCTTGAAAAGAAGGGGTTTAAGCTTGGCGAAGCAAAAAGACTTTTCAGGAGGGGAAAGGCTGGTTCAGCTTGAGACGGCTGCCTGTTAAATGTTATATTAATGATAAGATCCTAAAAGGGCAGTCAGGGGTGAGCAATCTTGCTTTCCTTTTTTACACTATCTTTGCTGAAGTTTCTTTTCCGCTTACAGAGAAGGGGAACAGTTTTCTTTTACTTTCTTTTTTCTTTTTTTCATTTTTTTATCACCAACTTCAACCACAGGGTCAGCTTTGATTTGGGTGAGTCAGAAACATATTTATCTCTGAAATTCTCCTTCTGTGCCTGGGAATGAAATGTTTCTCCTCATCTCAGAAGAAAGAGATGTATTTTAAATAACAGCAGTGCCAAAAAGGAAAATAAAAGGTAATAATAGCAGTTTGTTTTACCTGCTACACAGTAGGCCTGATTTAAATGTTGCTGGTACATATATGATTTTAAGAGACCTCTTCAGTTTCTCCATGACAATGTTTATGGTTTGTTTATAGAAAGAGATCCGTACTCCAGACTTTGTTCTAAACTCTGCTCAGCTCAAACGGTTGTTACAGCAGATAGGCTTGACCCAGTCCTCACCCTGTTTAAGACGTGTTTTATTTTTGCAGGCATTCCATAGTTGCAGGAAGCACTCAAGCCTTAATCTGGACCACTTGTCGGGTAGTGAAAGGAAAAAAACAACTTAGGGAGCAATCCTCTTGGAAAACCATACACGGGTTTTAGGGAGAGCTCAGCAGGCCTGCAAATGCTGTAGGCAGCTTTGAAATCCCGGCCAAGGAGGCTTTGTTGTTGATGCCCCAAGGGAAAAGCCAAATGCAGCGCTCGGCACAATGCGGCCGCGGATCAGCAGCAAACGCGCGTTTTGCACGGTTTGATCCGCACATCCTTCTCCTGCCTCCTTCTGCAGTTTTGGTGGAAACAAAACTGCTTGGAAGCCCGAAAACCCTGGCAAGTGTCGGTTCTCAGAGCCCGACGGGAATCTCCGTGGTCTGCTAGAACGAGAATTCGTGTCCTCAGAGCCGATGCCCTCGGGCAGCAGCGGTGCCGGCGGGGCAGGGGCAGGGCAGGGGCAGGGCAGGGGCAGGGCAGGGGCAGGCGGATGCTGCTCCTGGCTGGAGTTGTGTGTGAGTGAGCGTCGCACAGCCCGACTGGGCTTTGGAAGGTCCTTGGCTTCTGCAGGAGCCGGGCACTGCCACGGGCAGGCTCCCAGTGCGGGCGCTGCATGGGCAGCCGGGCAGGATCCCGGAACGTCCCAGATCTCAGAGCACGCAGTGCTTGCCTCATCTTTCTCTAGCAGCTGATCCATCATTTGCTCTGCGTACCGTAACTGTGTTTGCAGGAATCGGTGTAAATACTTTTTTTTGGGTGATACGTTTCCTCTTCTTTGTTTGTCCATTTGGGGGCTGCACAGTTCTCACCAAACATCCCTCCAGAGAACGAACACCCCGCTGCTCAAAGAGCTGTCCCTTTGCCGAGCTCTGTTTCCATTTAGAGGCATATTCAGAATTCCACACTTGATCAGGCTGGTGCTGGAGCAGCCCCGGATCTGTCTGAGGAGGGCTGGGAGCAGATGCTGATGGGAAGAGAAAGGAATGCTGCAGTTCCTAACCCAGGGTAACCTGCCTGCGGGGAGAGATTTCTGCCCAAGCCACAACACTTGGAGCCGGAGTTACGCCCTGAAGTAGAAAGCTTCACATCCCTTCAAAAACTGCAATTACAAAAAAAAAAAAAAAAAAAGAACTCTCGTGATTTTTCACAAAACTTTTTGTGCAGTATCTGTTTCTTCATGGAGTCCCATTAAGTTCTTGCCTGCACAGTTTGCATGGTGACAGTGAGTTCAATAAGTCAATTATGCTCAGTTCTGAAATAGATTTCCCTTCTGCCACTTTTCTGTTTGATCCATTTCAATTTAATTAAATGGTCAAAATTTAAAGTATATTTTTTCCACCTTGAAAATAAATCCTTCATTGTAACTTTTCAGAAAATTGTCTGTCTTTATTTTTCATTCGGAATAAGTCTAAGTTTTTACGCTCCTGAGAGGTTGTTTAAGCAACCATCGCTTATCTGCTGTAAAAACAATATTTTAAAGATGCAATTTTCTGTGAAAGAAGCTGGTTCAACATGTAATTCTCTTGGTCTTTGATGGATCATTTGCTCAGACATAATGAATTCTGCTGAATCTGATAACTTTATTGCTCATAAAATAATCACAGTGAAATAATGAGTTACTCTATCATCATTTTTGCTTTGTTTCTCATTGCTTGCCTTTTACACTTGAAAAAAGTCCTTGAGTTCTTGATAGTCTTCTTGGCTTAAAGGACCAGGCTGAAAGAAAAAATTATTCCGATTCTTCACTTTTGATTCACCATTGCTCTGAAATAATGAATGGTATCCTTCCGTATAATGACCCAAAACATCAAGGGTGGCTTCCTACTCACTATGAAAAGACACAGGTCCAGCTTTTTCATTGGGATAAAAAACTTGTTAATAAAATCAGCACAGTGGCTCAGATGCGTTCCCCTGTTAGACCTCCGACAGGAGAGTCACAGATCTTAAGAAGAAGAAGAAAGGGAAGGAGAAACAGAGATTCATGGGAGAAAAAAAAGGGGGAAAAATGAGATTTCAGATGGTATCAAACAAAAGAAAAGAATGTTACCGTCAGTCCTCTCCCACCAAATTTGCCTCTGCCCAGTTCAATGCTGGGCACTGCTCAGGTCAGGGATTTATTAAAATGCAATAAAGTGACAATATTTCTGGAAACATGGAGCCATCGTGGAGCTACTTGAAGAATTCTCCGTAAAGGGACTGATTCAAACCCAACTAGGATCTTCTGCATTGATTTCAAGAGGCTTTCAATTACACCAGAACCCTGCGGGGTTGAAACAAATGCTGAGCAGGTTGTTGGCAAGGTGTGAGAGGGAAGCCAACACTGCTGCTGCTAACAGAGTTTATCACAGACAGAAACACCAGCACTGCACTCACTGGCACCCTCTGTCCAGGAACCCTGTGCAAGGAAAACTGGCACAGGCCTGAGCTTCGTGAAATGCTTGAAGAGTTAAAATACATCAAAGTTTGAGACTTGTTGTATTTAAACTATCAGAAAGGGCTTGTATTTACTTCTCACCCAGTACATTTTAGAAGTACAAATGCCCTTCCACGTCCTATTCCCAGCAATGACCTCTACTGTCTGTGCTGGACTTGGGTATTATTTTTTACTGAAATGAGATCTCTTTAATCAGCTTTAAAAACATTGTGAACTGAAACTGCTCTTATTTAAAAGTTTAACTTTACTTTCATCAATTTATAATCAGAGTTCCTCTGGTATGTTTGATTCCTGACAAACAAGGATAAAAGTCTTGTGCCCCCATTGCTAATGAGATGATAAAACAGCAGGGATCAAGTTTTTAATTACTACAGGCTATGCACTGGAGAGGTACCAATGATATTTTCTATTGCATGTCTAAGTTGTAACTTCAGGCTTATGACAGTCATGCTGTGTTCCTCTGCCTTTGATGATCACTCATCTTTGTCTCCTGAGAACATACAAAAATTTCTGAGCTGGGATCCTGGGGGGCTGCAATTACTGCTGTAACCTGGCACAGGTTCCAGGGTAGCACCAGCGCTGCTCAGCGAGGATCCCGCGTCTGAGCGGAGCAGAGCTCACGCAGAACGTGGGGAACTTTTCTTCTCGCACAATCTAGATTCTCAATCTAGTTGTTCCTTTAATAATTATGCTTTTAATTAAGCGGGAGAATAATTTAATATTGTTCCCTTTTTTCCTATTAGAAGCACGATCTATTACCTTCTCATACATAAAGCATAGGGCCACAGGCACACAGCAATGCACGTTTTTGGCACTAGGGGACCCAGGTGTTGGAAAATTGTCAATACAGGCATGATTTTGGAAATGATCATCATTCCTACCCATGTTTATAAGCTTGTTGAGCGAGTTTTGTTTCTTTGAATAAAATTAATATTGATTCAAGAGATTAAAATGCATTTCTAAGTAATAAATAGTTTCATTATTAGAGGAGAGAGCTGAGGCTGATGATGTTGCAGACCTATCCTTCCCTTGCCCAGTCCTGCAGATCTTCACCACAGGGATCAGCCTGCACACACCTGGGCATTATTCTGGTTATTCCAATGCTTCTCTTCCCTTTGGCTCCACACCACTGTCCCACACAGGAGGGAGCATTTCCTTTGGCTGCAGTGCCAGGCAAACGGGAGAGGAGCCCTCAGCGGTGCTGACATGGGCACGGCACAGCTGGGCACAGCTGAGGGTGTCTGCAGCTCTCCTGCAAAGTCACCTCTCTCAGCTGCCCCAGGGCCACAGCACTGCTTCGACCACCAGGAGTTGTGGGGAGGAAAAAATCTGAGGAGAAACACTCCAAGTGTCTTCTCACTGAACCTCTACGAGTTTTTCCCCTGAACACAAGGTTTATCTTCTCACGAAGGCGTTTGTGAAATCTGAACATGAGCCCACCAGATTTTTCAAATCAAGCAAAGGTTGTTTCCACGTGGGCCATGTACTCCCAAAACTTCCTCTGAACCCACCAACTGCTTTTTTTCTGCCACAGCCGCACAGCTCTGCCACTGCTCCATGGCATCCTACAGACATAATTTCCTTTAAATTCCTTTATGCTGAGAGAGCACTCTGCGCAAAAATTATTCCATCCTTATTTCGTGCTGCCTTTTCTGTTTAATCTCTGCTTGATGTGAGAGATAGGTATGTCTCAGCCTTTTATCCAGCTAAAATGAAGCTGCCATTCCTTTCCTTAGTTCCTTCACTTTATACTTCCTCTCTGCAGCTAAATCTTAACCCAGGAGAGAGTTTTCCCTCTGGAGAAGGAGTGAAGACCACAGAAACAGTGACATCTCCAGTGGTGTGAGCAAGGGGAAGAAGATGAGGCTGGATTCAGGAGCAGCAGGTCCTCCTTGAGTGCCGAAATACAAAAAATAAGAAACTACTTTTTCTCTGCCTTTATGTCAGGGTAAAATACCAAAGGATGTGTGCACAGATATTGCAAAGCACTCTGTGTAAGCAACCCTTAACTAATATATTCATTTCTGTAAGAATTGGGAGTTCTGATCTGACTTGGACTCTCCAGGGACCGCATGTCAGACAAATGCTGCAGAAATCAAGAGCCCAGCTGACCCACTTCTCTCTAGCTTGAGGATAAAACCCCACTGCCTGGGCAGCCCCTTCCAGCCCAACTGTAAATAATCATTCTTAGGGAAACAGGGGGGTAACATTCACTTCAAAAAGTACTTCACAAATCTGAAACTCCTACTAAGTAACCAACCATGATTAACACACTGGGCTGTAGAAATCAACTATATTTTAAAAGCAAATCATGAAGGAGACTTCATCCTTGTTTTCTTTTACAACTGATATGACAGATCAAAACTGCGAACGCTACAAACACTGCACTGACTGGAACCCAAATACAGCTTAAATGCACTGATTTCCTTTACAAATGTAGGACATCCAAGCAACAGACCATTGTGTGTGGAGGCAATCAATGGCACTTCAGAACTCAGAGCTCATATCAACTCCAACCACGGCATAAACAGAATCAAGAGACATTTAATATGCTGCATAATGGAACTTGAAATGAAGTTGACCATAAAATGTGTATAATCTAAACTGCAGAAATCACTCCACTCTAATGATCTGTTCCCTAAAAAGAAAAATGTAAAGTGTTTAAAAGATTTAGCAAAATCTGTGCATAGACTGAATAAATCATCATGGGTATCAATTATATCTTGAAAATGGTGTACAGCTCTTATAACATCAAGGACTGGTTTTAATTACGGCTTCAGTGTAACTAATATTTTCTTAATTTTAATGAATGTTGTCCTATTATAAGATTAACTTGTGCTGAAGCTGGAGAAGCCAAAAGAATTTTCAATTAAAAGAATTGCAAAGACGTTGGAGAGGTACACCGAGAACAGCAGATTGTTTTGAAATACGTTGGATTTTGGCCCAAATGCTGCTCCACTTTCTGACTCAATGAGTCATCCCACGGGAGTATGGCAAGCAAGACTTGGCCTTTTTTCCAGAAGTGTAAAAGGTAAACATTGCAATGGTCTGCAAGGGCGAAGCTGTAGTAAATTCCTGTCTACACAAGAGAAATTTTCAAAACTAAAATGATCCCAATACATCATTGTAATTCTTAATAGGGATAATAACCCATCAATAACTCCAGCTCTCCCAGGTTCCTGTGCTCAGCTGTGGCTCATGCTCAGCTCAGGTGCTGTGTTTACCTTCAGCCGCTGTGACAGCTCTGATGGAGCAGCACAACTCCAGCAGCAAGGCAGGGTGTGCACTGAAATATTGTGCAAAGGTCAGAGAACCACCTGGAAGGCTCCCGAATCAAAACCAAAACAAACCAAAATGGATTCTGCATTTATCATCATAATTTCAAAGCATTTTAACATTTTATTATTGAGGAGGGATGGAACTTGGGTAACTCCAGACAGGGCGGAGAAGCGGGGGTTTGAGAGGTGCCAGGAGCCCATTTCGTGGGCACTCAGAGTGTCCCCCTCTGCCTGGCTTACCCAAAAGGTGACATGGTGACTACCTGCTCTTTATGTTCAGGATTTTTTATTTGGGCCCATTCTTAGGCTACTGCTCATGAATGAGCTCAACGTGGGACGTAAGAGGCTGGAGTTTATGGTCCACAAACAGTTTGTGGGAAGTTAACGTGAAGTGTTAGTGCAGAGGTTAGAAGTCATCACTCAGCCTTGAAAATGGGCTTTGAATAAGGAGGAGAAGGAACTTCACGTTGCTTTTATGCTAAGACTCTGCTACTATTAAATTAAAGTAAGAATTCCAAACCAAAATATTCATGTTCACAGAGAAATGAACGCAGTTCTTGAGGCTACATCCACCTCAAGCCTCGTGATTCCTGGTGCTAAGGACAGAAACATTTGCATTTGCCATCTCACTTCTCTTCAGCAAATTTATTTCCTGTGACTTTTTCATTAGAAGAGCTGTAGTGTGTATCGAGAACATTATTTTGCTTATACAAAAGGGAAACTGGATAATAGGTGCTTTTTATGTCTCCTACTGCCAGAGAGCCATAATATTTAAGTCATAAATGGGCAAATGTCAAAGCAGGTCTCCCGCTGTGCCTGACTCCCTCTAATAATTAGGTGCTGTTTTATTGTTCTGTGACTTAGCTGTGAGTCCAGCTGTCAGCTGACATAACTGGTAATGGAAGGACCACATTCCTCATAACCAGACAACTCCCTTCAAAATCCATGGCATATTTACAGCCCTCACATTTGCAGGGTCAGGTTTCAAGCCATAGCTGTGCACAGCAAAATAGCACCTCAGCCCTATGTGACTGCACTCTTAAATGCACAGATTTGACTGCAAAAAACTTATATTCATACAAAATAAGGAGAACCAGACCTTCCATCCAGCTGTGAGAGGGCCTTGCCTTTTTCTCTCCCATCCACGGAATCAGAAAGAAGCCCCATGGACAGAGGACTCTGTGGTTCCCAGCCACCACAGCAGACATTTGCAGCAGCAAACCACTCACAAAATTTAGCAGCTTGCCAAAAAGCAAGGAAAAAATGGAAAAAGCCAACTGCAAAGGTTGTTGGGAGCACACCCAGGTGTGGACAGACGGCTCTGATTTGTGTTTGCCAAAGGAAAAGCGCAGCAGCCGTTCATGCCTCGCCTGTGTTGTTGCTGTTTGAAAGGTGTTTCACCATCCTGCCACCTTTGTCGGGCTCTGTAGGCTCCTGGGATGCTGCAAAGGGCAAAACCCCTCTCTTGGGGCTGGCAGCTCCTACGGGAGAGCCTTCCCAACCTGACTTACCTGTTCTTTGGAGGGCACAGGCAGCAACACCAGTTCAGCACCTGCTGGAGAAGCTGCTGTGGCAGAGTTATTTCCTGCCTGAGGGGAAGGAGGGGCTGGTGTTCCCTGGCAATGAGGGGCTGGTGTTCCATGGCAATGAGGGGCTGGTGT
>VXAD01010627.1:1184209-1198913 GCA_013399195.1 Dicrurus megarhynchus
TGGCAGTGAGGGGCTGGTGTTCCCTGGGAATGAGGGGCTGGTGTTCCATGGCAGTGAGGGGCTGGTGTTCCCTGGGAATGAGGGGTTGGTGATGGAGTGGTGCTGCTGTGGGGGCCGGGAGCTGGCTGGCTCAGGGGACTTTTGCAGGGTCAGGGATCTGTGTAGCCGTGCCAGCACAGGGATGCTCATCCCAGCCATCTCTCGTAGCCTGAGCCCGTCTGGAGAGCAGGAGAGGACAGCACGGGTGCAGGAGCTGCTGCAGCGGGACATCTCCCCCAGGCTGTGGAAGCCTCGGGTGGAGGGTGGGAAGGGCAGGATCTCGGGAACAGCCTCTCCATGAGGCGCCCTTGGAAAGGGAGGAGTTCCAGCTCCGTGCTCCTCCAGCCCAAAGGTGCTCCGGTGCAGAGCTGGGGTTAGGAGCTCTCTGTGTGCTGCACGAACCCTCCCCGTGGCCGCTGTCACACTTGTGCTGAGCTGCCGTGCAGCAACCTCTCAGGACACGTGGATTTCTTGGGGAGAGGATTGTTGTGAGGGCTGCTGTATTCCAGAAAATCAAATCAGCTCCTCGCTATTCCATATTCTAGCAAGAGCTCCCTACTGAAAAGGCTTCCTCCTGCAGCAAGCACTTAGGAAAATATGGCAAAAAAAGCTCATTCAAAGCCAGTAATGTTCAGGAAGACCACTGAGAAAACACAGAATCCTCAACATCTCCCTTCCCAACCTTTAGTCTTCTCTGGTGTAAGTGGCACCTTTTTCCTGGGCAGAATCTATAAGGGCAGTCCCATATTGCCAGAAAAAAGGTGAGAGACCAGAGTTTTGGATAGGAAATGTATTTGCCACAGCATTCTACTGGACAGAGAAATTATTTTAAAAAATTAACTGACAAGAAAGGCGATCACTAAATCAGTAAATTCTGGGGGTTTACTAACAGCCATGTGTTGACCCTGGTGAAGATGTTAATTCACTTTGGTGGTTAATGGAATAGGAAAAAAGCACAGTAAAAAAAAAAAGAAAAAAGAGGAAACAACACGAGATATTTTTCTGTTTTCTAAACACTAACTAATCAATCACCCGAGTTTTTGCTAGATAAGAACATTCCAGTGGTGGCTATTTGTGAGATACTTAATGCACAGAGACTTTTTTTAAAAATTATTTTTGCCCAGGAGACAAATGTGTAACCATATGATTTTTCCCCCTGCTATGTTAAAAATGCATTTATATTTTTTCAAGCACACCCCGATTAAAGAGGGCACATCTGTTTTAAGTCCTTCTTTATGAAAATTACTGAGCTTCCTCTGAAAGCTTATCTTTTAATTTCAAAATTCTTTGTAGCAATAACTTAGATAATAACCAACCATATTTCTGTCTTCTTTAGAGGAAAAAAAAAAAAAAGAGAGAGAAAGAAAGAAAGAACCATTTTGAGCTTTGAACTCCCCCTCCCTCCCCTCGCTGGGTCTCCTTTGAAAAGGCCCCCCTCATTTGCGTTTAAAATGGATGTTTCATACTGGTTGATTAGTGTTCGTGTGGGATACCAGCCGCTCGGAGCGCGGGGCTCAGCCTGAGCCCTGCGGATTATTCATCAACTTCCCCGGCAGGGGGGACCCTGCCTCTCTCCCCGCTCAGCACCAAAGTGTTCAGCTTTGCTTTTTAACAGGTTTTTTTTCTCCTTTTCACAAAGTTGTTCCTTTTTTTTTTTTTCCTCCCCACTCCTTCTTCCCCATGAAGGGGTTACTTGAGTGTACATAACACCAGATCACTTTTCACAGCAAACCTGCCCCTCCCCGAGCAGCCTCCCTGGGCTGAGAGCAGAGGGTGGATGGGGCCGCATGCACCATATGTCTGTCTGGTTCCAACCATTGTTTAAGGCAAAGATCATTTAAATACGTAAATTGGGACCTGGAGAGGCACTCGGGTTTATCATCATGGCCATTTACGGCATCTCCTTTCTTTCTTTTCCCCGAGGTCTGACTGCTGTTTTGTTTACCCTTCATTAAGTTAGCAGAGATGTAGCGGACGCTGGGCTGTGTCTGTGTTACCAGTATTTCAATATTTCAATAACATTTATCATGGTTGCTGTCAGCATTTTGAACACCAAGTCTAAGCCAGCTCTGAGCAGACTTCTGCAAACCTGTTATTTGGCATTAGCTACCTGTGCATGTTTGTGATATTTGGTTGTTATTATTCCTCATCCCTACTGAGTTGATGCCTCAGAACCAGTGAAAAGGAGTTGTCTTTGTGCAGAACAAAAATAAATAGCAGGCAATTTCGTGTGCCTGAAATGCAGCCCACTTTTGTGTCATCTGAGCTCACAAAAGGTGAGTTCCCTGCAAACCTGGGGTCTCAGTCCCACGAGCCATTGTGGGTACAGGAATACCAGTGCCACATGAGGAGGTTTTCCCGACATTAGTGAGCACATGCATTTTCCTTTGCTCCTTTGTCTCCAGCTGCCTAAAGGCAATCCTCCTCCTTCCTTGAACATGGTGACTACACATGAAATTACCATGTCTACAGAAAGGCAGAATTACCTTCTTTTAACTTTACCCATCTAAACCAGGCATGGACTTTGATGATTTCTTTTGAAGAATCTACTGCTGATGGACAGAAACCAGCACCTGCAGAGTGTGGCCATCCCCATCAGTTCTCACACTGGAAAAGAATACCCTGTATTTATGGTGTATCCTATTCCCACCCATGGAATACAGATAACTGGTTTGGATCAAACTCCTAAACTTTAGACAGCAGAGACTGGGTGAGAATCTTCACACTTACTGAGACACGGGAGGGTTTGGTGCAATGCTCACAATCATTAATTCTTCTTAAAATTAACAGCTACCATGAGATGAATTTTATTTTTTATTTCCTACTGCCATCCCTGAAAGTTCTGAAAAAAAGATTTATCTTCTTCAGTACTTTCAGTGAACTGTATTTCTCCTTTGGGACATCTTTAATCTGCTTACAAGGAGGTTAGTAGGAGTAAGAGACACAGAACAGCATGAAGCAGACTTTGAAAACAAGAACTTCTTCACTCCCACGTGGGCACCCACAGCTCCCTCTTCCTGCTGAGTACAAACCAATGATACATTTTCTCTCTTTGTTACCTTATTTTTTGGTTTTGAACCTCTACCTCCTGACTGAGCTGTCTCACCATGAAACCACTCATGATGTGTCAGATGTGGTATTTTAAAATATTTCACATCCAGATGCTCCTCCAGGAATTGGTGCTTGAGTGCTCCCTCCAGGTCCTGATTCCAGGGGGGCTCCGACAGCTGTGTCCAGCTGCACAACCACCTCCGTCCAGCAGACAGACCTGGGAGGATCTGCAAACTCTGTGGTCAAAGGGTGATTTTGGTCTACCCAGTGCTGGACATACGCTAAAGAAATTATGCAGCCTGAAGCTGAGGATTTAGATGCCTAAATCACTCAAAAACTTGTTTGGAGCACAGGAATGTTTGCTCCGACAGCCCTCAATGCTTCCTCGCTCCTCTCAGTGCTGTGCGTGCCACCGCCGTGACCACAGCAGCATCTGAGCGTCAGCCAGAGGAGCCTCATGTGAATTCCGCCTCTTTCTTCCTTTTCCCAGGAGGAATCCTGTAACAAGTACAGGGATTTAAATGCATCCGTGGATATTTATACATCCATGCATGCGTACAGGGACCAGTGGAAGCGGTAACTGAGCTGGGTGGCTCTGCAGCCGGGAGACAGAGGGCTGCTCCAGCACAGACATCAAAGGGAAGAGATGAGCGAGGGGGGGATGACGGTGACGCCGACAGGGCAGAGGGTGTTGCAGAAGATGTTGCAAGAGATGGAAAGACACATCCTACAGAGGATGCTGCACTACAGGGGTGCCGTCCCCACCAAACACGCCAGCACGACCCGGGAATATGCCGGGAATGTCCCCGTGCCGGGATGCCTTAGGGCTGCTTCAGCAGGGTACTGTGAACTGGCACAGCCCCATGACCCCAGCGGGCTTGAGCAAAGAAACTGCACCAGAAGAGACACCCAGGAGAGCCTAAGGAGCCCCCGGGGATTTCACTCAGACGTGTCCGGAGGCACGGGGACACACAGAAGCTTTGCCCACAAAGCACTGGGGACGGGGGGGGAAGCCACGGGTACCTGACCCACCCAGCTGGACCTGCCCGCCTCAGTGCATGTCAGGGTAGCCATGTTCACCCTCTGCTTGAGGGGATAAATACATCCTAATATTCAATATACGGGACAGCACATCCACAGCTGGTACCGGCCAGGGTAGCAGCATGGCTCAGAATCCAGGCCAGAACAGATTTTAAATGCAATGCACTGCTTACACCTTCAGATTACTGTTTCTGACACCAAGATCTTCACCACCACAATCACCACCCTTCCTCACAGGAGTCCCTGTGCAAACCCATTCAGCAGGATCATTTGTAACATGGGCCATCAGGCGTTTGACATTTTAGAAGTTAAACAAAACAGAATTTTTTTAAGTCAGTATCCACCCATATTCCAAGGGAAGCAAGTGAAAAGGTGACAGATGTTCTGCATGGAGGCAAATACAAACTTTAACACAACATAAAATGTGTGAGAATGATTTAAACTCAGTTGCAAAATTAATTATTGAAGGTTTAAAATTGTAAAGCACCATTTGGGCTTTAAAGAATGTTCAAAATAAAGAAAATAGCTCAGGTATTTATTGTTTTGCTTCAATTTACATTGATGCTATAAATAGCTGACAAGAAATGATGACAAATAAGCTATTGTAACCCTTTGGGAGTTTATTAGGTCATTTGTGAGAGGTCTGAATAGAGTCATTTGTTGCCCTCAGGTGTTTGAGAGTCTCTTTACCCTTGGGAAAGGAATTTAACAAAGGAGTGTATTTCAAAGAAGGCACTCTGTGTTTTCCACCCTTTTTCTGAAGTGTTTTCAAACACACTCCAAGCTAAAAATTCTCAGAAGTGAGAAAAGGAGGGATATATCAGATGACCCCTGAAGCAGCTGACAATCCCAGGGAGCAGAAGATATGGTCAGATTTTAGATGCTTGAATCCCAAATACATTTTCACTACAGGAGGCCCTGATTTATTTTTGCCCCACCCACTGGGTGCAAACTTTGAAATGCACAACACAAAAGTGTTGGACCAATGCCCTACTTGCATTTTTTTATTTGGCTGAAATGTGACGTGTCTTATTTTTTGTCTGCTTCCAAAAACACCGGGCAGGTCCTTTGTTACAAAAGACATTGCATCTGCCTTAATCTATATATCTTCTTAATTAGCTAGAGCATTAGCATTTGTTTAGGCTGTAATGAAACAGGTTGTCAGGCAATAGCAATACAGCCATCAAAATGAATCTGCCAAAACAGCTTTAAGGGGAAAAACACACGACAGGTTTGATTGCCCAGGGAGCATCCAGGTAACATCTGCTCCAAAAGCAATGGCCCAGCCAGTCCCTTCATGGGATGAAAGGTAGAAAGGAAGGCCATGGGAAAGGAAAAAATGGAATTTTATCTGTGCCTGTATTTTTTTAGTGAAATTTAGGTCATGGGTCCCACAGAGCAAACAGCTTTAGCATCACCCATCTTGTCTGTAGTTCGGAAGGTGCGAGCAGGTGAAGTCACCAGCTCATTATTTCTGTTTAAGATACTCAGAGATGAAAACCTGTGCAAGTTACAAAGTTAATAGTGACAGTGGTGAAATAACTCAGTCTAACTGAGTAGAGCAAATTTGCAGTACAGAAGTCTTGAATGCAACTGGATGCAGCAGTTGATGGAGATCAGGCAATAAACAAGACTGGGGCTTTTATTTTTCTTTGAAGGCTACTGCTGATGGATCCAAGGCAAGACTTAATATTCTTTGTTTCAGGAAAAGCATCCTTCCTGTACAAATTTTGGTTAAAATAGCTTCCAGTTGTAGTGGTTATCACCGAAGTGAGGCAGACAGAAGTAAGGAAACCACGGGCTAATACATAGTGCAAAAACCTGATTTTGATTAGGGAGCTGTCACAAGGACAGCAGGTAAGACAAGTGTCACAGGCACCTCTGGCTGAAAGAGGGGCAAATGGACTCACTGGATTCACTGATTGGGACAGGGATATGCAAAATAATAGAAAGCAGAATTCAGCATGAATTTTTCCTCTACCATCGTTTCGCCATTGATTTCAAATAATGCTGCTCGATCTGCCAGCACCACTGCTCTATCCTTCACCCTGTTTGTCATTAGCAGTACAGGAAAAACACAAATGGCTCAGAGATTTTTATATTTTGGTATCAGGACTGAGCTGTACTTCTTGCCCTACATAACCAGATGTTCTATTTGTCACTCCAAGACCACAAACCTGGTTTTGGTGGGAACCATTAAAAACTCCCAAAGTTAAGAAAAAAATTGTGTCCTTCTAAAAAAATGATTTTTTAAAAATGTACTTAATGACTTCTAAGGGCTGGAAGCTGGTGGTTTTTGTCTTACTGGGAGGCTGGAAGATTTCACTGTGTTTTTATAGCTTCTGCCAGTCCCCTTTCCAGCATCAGGCAGAAGTTAATGTTTGAGAATGAGCAATGTAAGCAGAACCTGTTTTCAAAGTACCTTTCAGTTTTCTGGATGGGATTTTGGTTCCCCTGACACAAGTCTGAATGTAGTGGGCATTTCTGACCTACATTTTTGGGAGCTGAGCATTGCCCGTCTGTGTGTACATAACTCATAGCAAAACACTGTCTGTGTTCTCCCTGCTGGCAGGCAGGGATTTGTGCATTCCCAGCACCCTCCAGAGCTGGGTACAGAGGTTCCCAGATCATCCCAGAGATGGTCCTGCAGATCTGGCTGCTGTATAGCTCTTCTGTCACAGAAAAGCCCACTTCCAGCAGTTCATAGCTACAACAGAAACGAACCAAGTATCACAAACTCTGCACACAACTTTAGGGTCTCAGGGGAACAAAGACGCCTGGGTACTGGACTGAGTTCCCCTGCAGTAAATGGGACTCAGGAGGAGTCCCAGCTTGGCCAGCCCAACATGTGCTGCGGGACAGGAATGCCTGTGTCCCATTCCTGTCCCGGGCTGGGTGCAGGCTGGCACAGCCGGGGGCTCTGCCGGGCAGTAGCGCTCCCTGAGCGCCCGCACTGCCTCACGCCATGGGCTGCACGGGCCTGCAGTCCTGTTTCCTCCACTCTCAAAAATGATTTCCTGCCCTTATTCAGGGCTTCAAGAGCGTACTGTCATCCACTTAGACTCTTGAACCCTCTCTCAAGTGAATGCCCTCCAGCTCTTGTCTTCAAACAGTGGTGTCCATCCTTTTTGATCATACAAGTCATGCAGACTTTTCAAAGGCAGAGCTGATGCTCACGGCCCCTCTTCCCTCCTGCTTTCTGATGTCTTGACTGGACTCACTGTGCATTCAGTTCACAAGTCATTCATGCAAATAAGGCACTGCATACTCAAAAGATGTCCAAGACGAGGAATAGCTGAGATCAGACTGCCCCTATTGGAACAGTTCGTGGTGCCCACATATCTTTGGCTTAGGCTACATTTGAGAGCATACAAAAACTTGCTTGTCAGGAGGCAAATATTTTAACTGTGACTACAGCTTATTCTGGCTGCCACTCACTCCTGGTTACTCTCTCTCTTTATGGGTCTTTCCAGATCTTGCCCATATCGTCCTGGATGTATCCACAGATCGCATGCATCCAACTTGCAGAGACTTATTTACTCCTAAGCTGCCTCTGGTGCAAAGAACCTGAGGAGTTTTGTCAACAGTTTTTGTGCTGGGAAAGTACAGAAGAGTAACTTGGAGTGCCTGAGGAAACCTATAACCAAAAAGTTGAGTGCATTTGAAATTAGGCACCTTCAAGAAGAGAGAACATCTGAGCAGGAGATCCCAGCATCAGCTTGGTACAATTCTGTAGTGCACACTGCAAGCACACAGAGTCCGCTCCCCCATCGACATCCATGGAAAGCTCGTCACATAAACAATTTAGGTAATTAAACCCCATGTATTTATTTCTGGAACCCTTAGAATAAATCAGGAGCTCTGCAGAAACCCACCACAGTCCCAGAAGATGAAGCCCAGCCTGCTGTCTCTTACCAAAATGACCCAACAGTTAAGGCAGGGCAATTGAAAATCAGCTGCTGCTACCATTCTACAGCAGAATTAATTCGGTTGTGAGAGCTGATTCCCACCAGATAATGACTCCTGCCAGCTCCCCTGGCAATGCTGACATCTGTGTTAGTAATTCAGCACATGAATGTGAGACTGAGCTAGTCTGGAAACCAACCCGTGGTGCAGGAGGCAGTAGGAAATATGTTCAGATCCTGAACTGAAATGCATCCTTGGGATCTGAGGTTCCAACCACACTCTGGAAGCACCTAAGAAATGAAGCCATTCCATTTCCTTCTCATTCTCCTGATCACCACCAGGGAAATTGGATGCCATTCCTGGACAGGGGTCAGCACACCAGTGCAGCCTCTGTTCACGTGCTCCCCATCCCTCCACAGCTCTGCTTTAGTGCTCTGCCTCACCTGCGAGCCCTGCGAGGCAGGTCTGGGCTGAGACATTACATATGAAACAATGCACTCTTTCCTTCTCAGGCAATCTTTGCTTCCCTTCACAATGTGGTGCCTGTTTGTCATTCCTGTTACACGTTGGGAGAAATATCCTTCCATAGCGACAGACGCGCTCCTTTAAATATGTAGCAGTAGAGATTGGGACCTATTAATTTTAATGTACTGCTTTATGTATCAGATCACTGTGATTGATTAATTCTAAATGAGAGATGCTAAAATAAGATTTAAGGAGAAGGTTTAAAATTGAAATTAAGCCTTCATTATTTTGGTGCTCAGTAATTTAGAATGACAGTGCATTCACTAGACAGCATCTGAAGTGAAGTGCTAAGACAGCACTGAAATGCTCATGTTGTCAGAGAGAGAGGGCAATACGAGATGACAAATGTGACTTCAGGTCTTGACAGACAAATATAGGAGGAAGAAATAAGAACCTTATA
Source organism: Dicrurus megarhynchus (assembly GCA_013399195.1). Lineage (NCBI taxonomy): Eukaryota > Metazoa > Chordata > Aves > Passeriformes > Dicruridae > Dicrurus > Dicrurus megarhynchus. The sequence continues at coordinate 1,193,172 of VXAD01010627.1, forward strand.
ACTGTCTTTGACATGCTGCAGCAAAGTCTCTGAAAGCTACGAACCCTCAAAGAAAGTCTACAACTGCTGGCCAGAATCTTAAAGCATCCATCAGTCTGGAACCCCACGGAACTGAGCGTGGGTCAGTAGGGAATTAAATGCTCACCCGTTTTGGTATCATTGCAGCACAGAACTCACAAGCACCTGAGCTAAAACCTACCCTTCACAGGCAGCCTGGGACACTCTGCACTGTGAGAACACACGCGTCTCTGCTTACCCACGCTGCACGTAACCACCCCTGCCCTGCTTCCCAGTGAGGCAGCTGCTGTGGGAAGTGTAACTGCTATCCCTGCTGCAGCAAGTACCCCAGAAAGCCAAGTTTTCAGGAGTACAACAGTCTGTCTTAAGAATTGCGTTGTCTCTGGATCACTTGCATGAATGAAGCAGTAGGACGTGAGTAAATATTGCCACGGGTGGAAGTACATGTTCAAATGCAAATTCCTTTGAAAAAGGTCAGGGAGCACCAAGTGTCGGGGTTTTATCTTCCTCATAAACACAAAACCAGTTGCCTTCATGCAATAAAATGTTCAGAGTAAATAAGCTGCTATGGAAACAGAGCCCAGGGTGTGTGGTTTGGTCGATGCAGGTAGCCAGGTGCACAGAGCGTGTAGGAACGTGTCTGACTCTTAGCTGTGCTCTTCCACCCTGCTCAGCCCTGCACCCCACACTCACAGGGAGCCAGGAGCAAAGAGCTTTTTCTAACACTTTACTACCACACTGAGGAATTCACTCTGCCTTTTGTATCTCAGGATATCACTCACGGATTTGTGTCCTTGGTTGTCATGGGTGTGTACTTGTCAGAGAACCAAGAACTCGACCCATCTTTCAGAAGAAATTCTTGGAATACTGAACCTGTGAATTCCCTCGCTCAGGCAGTGCCGTGGGTGGTGGCTGTGGGTCTGGCACCGAGCACAAGGCAGCAGCCACCCCGCCCTCAGTGCCAGTGACACCAACACAGCATCCCAGCACCGCGGCCACGCACGACCGCGGTGCCACGAGGCCGCTCATTCTCATGCGCAGCACTGACAGAGGGTTCAGTGAAAACATTTCAAAAATGATTTTGCAACTTAAGAAAACATACTTCAGCAATTACCATTTCCTTTACCATGAAACCAAATTCACTGTACATTACAGCTTTAAAGCTGAGATCTAAGGTTCAGATCAACTCTTTAATCCTGACTGTGGCTTCGGGTACTTCCTGATATTTATGAGAAATGCTCCAGGCCTGCAGCTGGGCTTTGAACAAAAAAATAATGAACTTCGTTGACTGTGAACAAAGTTCTACCCTATTTTAAAGAAAGTTAAGCTGTGACATTTTTTAATCCAACACTAAATCACATAACCCAAATTCTCTGCATAATTTGGGAATGTTCAAAGCAATAAAAAGACAATTAGATCAAACTGGGTTGCTAAATGAGCTGAAATCAATCTATCTAAACTTGAGAATTCTTGCTAGTTTCTCTCCTGAAATACTCCTATGTTACTATATAGTATCTGAATCAAAATACTGTTTCAGTTCTATTCTAACATACTCCATACACTAACTCTCCATCACCTCTTGCTAGTTAAAAATACAGGTAATAAAGGATGTCTTACAGAATACACACCTTACAGAATTTCCTCCTTATTTACAGAATATGGTTTACAAATCTAATTATAGTACTAATTCTGGAGGCCTTGTTCCTGTCTGTATAGTGTGACCTCTCCATTTAATGCAGCTGTTACTGGGAACTTATGCCAAATCACTTCTTGCTCACTTCACTCAGGATTTGGACGCAGCTTGGCCTCATCTGAATTTTCAATGGGCATAAATTAACAGAAAATATCAAGTTGATAGAGTACAGGAAAATTTGGCAGGGATCTGATGGTGTGTAAATAAGGGGCCCTTTTCTCTTCAGGAGACAGGGGCTCAGGGCACAGTGTGACAAACAGGGCCTGGAGTGAGCAGTGAGGAACTGCAGCGATCAGATGCCCCGGTGAACACGGAGCACACCAACCCCAAACACACTCTGCCCCTGTTTACACAGAACGTATTGGTGTCAGGGGGAACAGGACAAAGTCCCACACCTGCTCCAAGAATACAGCAAGTGATGTTTTAAGAGAAGAGATACAAAGAATAAGGGCTTAGACAAAAGGAGTGAGAATCTGAAGGAAAAAAATCAGAAATTACGGATGAAAAAAGTAGACTAGAGAACAGCAGGGAAATGCAAAATTGAAACCTTTATTTTCCCTCTTCTTGAGAGAAAGTACTTTCATATTTGCTATGCAGCTGTGCATTATCTCCTCAGTAGCAATTTTTTTTTTCTGTCACATGCCTTTTGCCTTCTGTTTTGGGATGTAAATAGTGCTTTGCCTGTCCCCCATCTCCAGCCAGGGCAGTAAGTAAATCAGGCTCCCCTGTGCAGGCACATCAGTTCCTCTCTCCCATGCACCATTACAGGAAATGAAATGTGGCACTCAAAACTTGCACTGGGAAGAAGCAAGGCTGTTAGCTCATGAGACAGTATTTCAGATACCAGACAGTCTTTAAAACTTTGCCTCTCTCACTTTAGAAAATAACTGATTAAGAATGTAAAAACACTGTGGTCCAGACTCACAACCAGTTAGTACCTACCACAGGAACGTGAATTTCAATGCTTATTTTTAAGAAATTCCCATTTGAAAGTTTCTTAACAAATATTTAATGAGACTCAGGACAACATGTTGGGCTTTTAAGAACCTAGCCACACATGCAAGTTACTGAGTTCTGTTCTGAAGGATTCCTTGTTTCCTCTTGCTTCAGCACAGCAAAGAATGGTTTTTATTCTGCTCTCTTGAGGTGGTGCCTTTTCTGGGGTAAGAACCCAAAGAGCTGGTGATTCCTGGTCATGGTGTTACAAGGAATATGTGAAGATGAGAGTTCAACCTGCATTGTGAGGCATTTGTAACACACTTAAACTTTATACTAAAGGTAGTGAAGTATTTTCCTTGCTGTGTGCATTGGAGTCACTTATCTATTTACCATTCAGGATCCCAAAGTGCTGCTAACTACACGAGTTAACAGCTGTCTGCTGGTACAGTTCCTGGCTCCTACCTCCTCAGGCATCTTTTTCCTGTTTATACTTGTACATCAAATGGGCCTTTGGAAAAATCCCTGATTTCCTTTTGTTCTGCTTTCTTTGTTCTGTTTCCATGCGGTCTTTTCCCCTTTGGAGATGACATGTATGGGAAATGGCTTATTGTAGCAACAGGAGACAGAAGGCAAAAACAATTGCATCACGGGTAAAGCAAACATCAAAGCAGAGTCCAAGCCAAAGAGCTGTGAAAATAAAAATTTCATATGTGATATTTTGACGAGTTGAAGTCCAGCTTTGGGAGGGTTTTTGGCAACACAAAAAATAAAACGCAAACGGTTGCCATTTTCCAAACCCTGTTTGCCTCGGTGTTTCTGTGAACCAGCCTGGGCTGAGGACGTGATGGACCTGCTGCCTCTTCCACATTCCCTCTGACTATGAAAATCCTCTAAGGCTACCTGTACAGCCAGTTTTAACTGGATTGAATTGTTTAAAAAAAGCAGGTCTGAAAGACTGTGAACCAAACTGGAACCTGTCTTTCACTAAGTACTAATTAACTGTCTGACAGCCCACGTATAAAAATTAGAGTGCTTATTGTTGATGTTTATTTTCACTTTATAAGGAATTGCTGTAGGTAGCCAGCCTGATTAAGTACTTTTAACAACTCCCTTCTAAAGATAATTAAGTTCTGCAGTGAAATGTAAGGAATTTGGCATAAAAAAAACATTAGGCAGGCAGATACTTTAAATGAATAAACAAACATAACTCTTTCCAACACACACATTCTGCTTTCCCATGATTTACATAACGTAAATGACTTTGACAACATCTTTATATTCTGTTTATCTTAAAATACTGCTGAACCAAAAAAATCTGCATATTGTGTTTCTGCAGCTTTAAACCTCTGACCTACTGGAGAGTTCTGCAGGCTACAGAGCAATAAAAGTTGCCACTGTGGGTGAAGAGCCCACGGCAAGGAGTAATCACTGCTCTTAAAAGCACTGAACATGCCACATCTAAGTGTATGCATTGAGTTTGTTAAATATTTATCCAGATTTGTATGTGAATAATGAAAATCACATGCTTAAAGTACTTCAGCTATCTTTAAGCAGCAACATCCACACTTTGGTAGCTCGAAAGCTCTTCTTCTTAACTTCTGAAAGAGAACCTGGCTGCCCAAGTGGGTTGCTGCGCTGACATAGTAGGCACAAGAAAAACTGGCTTTGTGGACAGACTGACAATATAAATTAAACAAAAAGGGGTATTCCTGTTATTTAATATTAACCTTAGCAATGTCACCTGCTTCTACCTGGAATAGCAGAGAACAAGGAAAAGGAACCTTGTTCACTGCAGGTACCTCAAAAATTGTAAATGACCTCACGAGATCAGAGTGGTCTTTCACAAAGGTAAGTATTTAATTAGGTAATGTTATCTCGCGTCCCTTGAAGTCAGTGTCTCCGAACACATCACAGCCATCTAATCTTTCAGCAAAGGCACACTTGTAAAAACAGAAGTGGTGCACGTGAGCCCTGGTGCCATCTACGTATCCTGTCTTTTGTGGAAAAGCTTGCTAGAGAGTTAATTCCCACTTCAGAACGCTTCCTCCCAAGTCGGAAGGTTTGCTAGCTCTGCTGTGAAGTCCAAAATACAAGTTATGATTCTCTGTACCAGCCACGGCAATCGGGTCAGCCTCGGTACTTAGGAAAAGGTGCTTTTTTCCCCTTTGTTTGATTGCTGGTCTGCTGGAGAATGTCCCTCCGTGGAAGGAGGGTCACTCGTGGGGTGTGCACTGTGGTTCTCACCCAGGTCGTGTCGCATCGCTCCTGGTGACAGCTGTGTGCCACGCTCAGTCCCACTGCCAGCAGCGCCTGTGCTTCCGTGGCGGCGAGGAAGAACTTATGCTTATTTTTACTTATCATTTGATAAAGTAAAATCATCTTGCGATAGATCTCTTCATGACAAGGGTTGTGTTTCATTGTTTTATAGTTCCATGTCAGTTTGATTAGTCAGTTAAGAAGTCACAATTTCTAAAGACATATATTTATTTTATTGCTGTGAGATACAGACAATTAAGTGCATGCATATTATGTGCACTAATTGGAAGCACTCTAAAATATTTCAAATGTATCAATAGGTTTTCATGTACTGCATCTGATTGATTTTAAATTTTCCAAAATATATTCGTTTCATAAATGTAGACGCTATCAACAGAAAGAAAACTCCGTGCTGATAAAGGGGTCACTGGGGAGTTGCTGGAGGGTCTGAACTGCAGGGTCAGTCACGCTTAAGGTAAGTCAGGCTTAAACATGGACAAAGTACAGCCATGGCTTTAACGATGCCGAGCGACGCTGCCCTTCGCTGGAACAACGACAACTTTTATTTCTTGTTTGACTGCTCCACCTCCTGGTGAACTGAAATTTACCATTCAAGCAACAGGTTGGATGAGGAGGAAATCGGTTTTAGCGGGAACATTCTCCTCATGTTCCTTCCATGTGACACCGAGCGCCCACCCTGCAGCGGGGCACCGCCAGGGCCGCACCGCCAGGGCCTCCTCACCGCCCGAGCCTCAGGGCCAGGACCTCCTCACCGCCAGGACCTCCTCACCGCCAGGACCTCCTCATCGCCAGGGCCTCACCGCCAGGGCCCCGCC
>VXAD01010627.1:1208202-1359478 GCA_013399195.1 Dicrurus megarhynchus
TGGGGCAGTGGCTGTGCTGTGGCTGTGCCATGGGGCAGTGGCTGTGGGGCAGTGGCTGTGCTGTGGCACAGGCTGTGGGGCAGTGGCTGTGCCGTGGGGCTGTGGCTGTGCCGTGGGGCAGTGGCTGTGCTGTGGCACAGGCTGTGGGGCAGTGGCTGTGGGGCAGTGGCTGTGCTGTGGCACAGGCTGTTTGGCAGGTGCTGATCTGCTCTCTGTGCCCTGCAGTTTGATTACAACCCTCAGTTCGCCGACTGGACCAAGGAGACAAGGGGCGTCCCCCTGATCCGCGCCGTGCCCGTGGACAGCTGGCTGCTGATCTACACCCGCCGCAACTACGACGTGGCCAACACCCTCCTGCAGAGCCTCTTCAAGGTCACCCCGTCCATGGGCATCAGGATGAACAAGCCAAACATGTGAGTGTCTTCAGAAAGCTGATGGAAAAATCATTGCCGTGTTAGGCTGTTCAGTGAGGAGAGGGTGTAGTGTGTCATACAACCGACTTCTGTGAGATTTTTAATAAAGCAAAATTGCTTCCACTATGCACATTGTTCAGTTTTCTCTTGTGACTGACTTCTCTTACTCATACTTTATTTCTGAGGGCTTTTCGCATGCCAAAACTAAGAAGTATTAGACAGTCATTGAGCAAACCTTTCTCTTAGGAATGTTTTCTTGCTGGCTTAGGATGTATTCTGGTTCTGATCTGTTCTCATTGCAAATATCCTCCCGTGAGTACGTGTACATGCCTTTAACTTCGAATTTCATTGTGTTTGGAAGCCTTAGTTGGAGGTGATTCCTTTTAATCTTCAAAATGTGTGTATATTGTATGTTTGTTAATAGCTGTAAATGTGACATTTCATACAGTGTTGATGCATAGTGAGCTTTTATGCTTTTGCTGAAGTTTCAATAGCTGTTAGTGGTTTTTTTTCTGTAAGCATTTTCTCTCTTTTTTTTCAGGATTGAAGTAGATGATAGAACAGAAGCTTATTTAAGGGTTTTACAGCAAAGGGTTACCCCTGACACAAACATAGTATGTATTTGAATCCATAATTTCCAATCTTATTAATCTCTGTAATTGGTGTTCAGTGGGATTTGCTCTCAGAAATACATGGGCTCCTGAGAATCCAGTACATACCTGCTCATCCTGCTGTGCAAACCTAAGACTGACCATGGGTATCCTTCTGGATAAGAGCCTTTGGTTCTGAAGTACAGAAACTGACACTTCACAGTTATTTCTTTCACTGTGAACACTTGAATATTTCTCTTGACCATAAGAAGTTTTTCCTAAAGAACTCTTAAGTGCTGTGTAAATCTGTGAATGCAGCTTCTTACAAAGTTTCTTTTTCCTTCAAAGGTAGTTTGTATTTTGTCTAGTTCCCGAAAGGATAAATATGATGCCATCAAGAAATACTTGTGTACAGACTGTCCCATTCCCAGCCAGTGTGTGCTGGCTCGTACTTTGAGTAAACCACAGACTATCATGACAGTAGCAACAAAAATTGCCTTGCAGATGAACTGTAAAATGGGTGGAGAACTCTGGAGTGTTGAGATCCCTGTAAGTATTTTCTTATAAATGCTAACTAAATGGTAACTCCTCTTTATTAGGCTTTATTTAAAAAGCAAGCCTTTTTTCCCAAGAAAGAAAATTGAGTGTTCTTTGTGTAGTTTGTTTTGTGTCTGTGAGAAGAGGCTTGAATTTAAATATAACATAGGGAGACATTTAACCCAAGAATTCAGTGCCATGGTTTACTTAAGCATCCTGATGTCATACAGCTTGTTGTGATCGTGTTCCCCTGTAGCACATCCCCATGCCCTGACCCATGCTGCGTGATTGCCTTGCAGCTGAAGCAGGTGATGATTGTGGGCATTGATTGTTACCATGACACCGTCTCTGGAAAGCAGTCCATTGCAGGGTTTGTCGCCAGCCTGAATCAAACAGTGACACGGTAAGATCAGAATGCCAAAGGCAAAGAACCCCCAAAACAATAAAAGAACAACCTTTCCTTTGGCTGAAAAGTAGCTTCAATGTGGTGGTCCATCAGGAAAATTCAAAATTGGTTTGCTGTAATGGTTAATAAGAAATATATTGTGAATTTTTTCTACTGCATCCCTTGAAGGAGTGGCCTTGTCCTTTTCCCATATTGCTTGGGAGAGGGGTCAAATGGCAGAGACAGGGCTGGGATGAATAGAGGGCATCAGGGTGACAGGTTCTTTCCCCTTTTAAGTTGACGTGTGTGAAAAGTTTTTTTTGGTTGAGAGGAATTTTAAGTCATGCTAAGGCACTTTTACCACAGGGGGAATATTCTCATAGAACCCCAACTCTTCCTTGGCTGCATTGACCCACAAAACCCATAAAGACTTGAGTGGTCATGGGCATTTAAAAATAACTTCACTGCAGTAAGCCTGGGAAATGCTTTGAAGGTCTCTTTTATTTTGTTCTTCACAGGTGGTTCTCCCGCTGTGTTGTTCAAAGTCGTGGGCAAGAACTTGTGGATGGAATCAAAGCCTGCTTGCAAAGTAAGGGAAGGAGTTCTGCTCTTGTGGAGTCAGACCTAAGAACTGACTCAAATTCAGCTTCCTCAAAACTCCCCTCCCCTGCTGCCCTGAGGGGAGGCATTACCAACATGCACTTGGATAACAACAGATTAAACATTCCGTTATAAGTATTGCTGAAAACGAAGAGCATTTTGTGTGAATCTTTCATTGGTCCCCACGTTTCTTTGCAATAATTAAAAACTACTTAGCGCACTTCCAAGAGTGCTTTAAGGGAGTCCGATTTCAAGGAGGGCAGCTCCTGCTGTGAGAGGCCAGTGGAGCAGGTGTGTCCTTTCCTCCATCCGTTTGTCTGGGTGCACAGGCAAACCAGAGCTCTTCCTGCAGGGGTATTTGTGTAGCATGATGCTGACCCATTTCACGTTACTGAAGGATTGAGGACCTTGGTTTTCCAACTTACTGCTGTTTTTCTAGGAATAAAAACCCATTTTTGTTTTGGAATGAATTGTCACTACAACTATTGACTTTTACTCTGGTTTTTTTTTTTTTCAAGCTGCTCTAAGAAACTGGTCCAAGTGGAATAAGTGTTTACCCTCTCGTATTTTTGTGTATCGTGATGGTGTTGGAGATGGACAGCTCAATACTTTGGTTAATTATGAAGTGCCTCAATTTCTGGATTGCTTGAAGAGTATTGGTACTGACTACAGGTAAATCTGTTTCTACCAGTCCTCCTCCATAGTGCAAGAGAAGTAAAAACAGGGATACAAAACAAGGCTATGGATGCAGACTGCTGTCTTTCCATCCTTACTGATTTTCAGTCGAGCTCAGATAACTGCTTTTCTGATGGTTATTTACATGATTTCCGATACCTGACTTGTAATAGAATAGGAAAATTCTTAGTACATGCACCACATGACTGCAGTACACATGTATGCACACACACTCTGTGGGTATTCTTGATGGATGTGATAATTTACTTTTTTCCAGCTGGTTGATCATAGCCTGACTGTTACATGTCTGCTAAGTCCATTTTTTTTTTTTTTCCATTTCTTAAAGGAAGGTGTCCAGTCACTTATATTTTCAACATTCTGCTTTGAAACTTATCAACTGCAGTGACTTAATCTGCTCTGAAAAATTAAAATATTTCCTTATGCTGCAGGCAAGCAGAGCAATTGAAGTGCTCAGTTCTTCTGTTCAGCTTCTGTTAATGGCTTTACTACTGTTAAGACACAATGTTTTCAATGGGAAACAATGGGATAGAGAGTAGAAATCCAGTCTGTATTTAGAAGATCCCTTCATGGTCCATTTTCTACTTCTCAATAAAGTTAAAGTTGGATAGGTGAAAAACAGTATGAGAGTTGCACCTCAATTAAAAATACAAAGTTATGAACAATGTCGTATTTAATCTGAATCAATAAAGACTTATATGTGAAATTAATGCCCTGCAGCTCCAGCAAATCTGCTCCTGAAATACTCTTAGTGCAATTTTCCAGGAGAGTATTGGTTTGTTCCTTTTCCTTTCTTTTAGTCCAAGACTTACTGTGATTGTAGTGAAGAAACGAGTGGGTGCCAGGTTCTTTGCTGAGATTGGTGGAGGACTCAAAAACCCACCCCCTGGGACAGTTGTTGACACGGTGGTTACCAGACCAGAGTGGTAAGTTCCTGCACAGGTAACGCTTACTCCTCTTGCCAGCAGCCTGATCATAAAGGAAATATATCCAGTGTTACATGGACTGTGGCATCAAGTGTAAAAATACTTTCCACACTTCGTTGGCTCAGGGGGCTGGAGAAGATGAGGAGTATAAGGTAAGTACATGTGCAGGATGGTTATCGGGGAAAACTGGGTAGAACACAAAGTTAAGATTGTGATGGTCTCAAGACCTGCTCCATATGAGATTGTTCATGTTCCTCCAGGTCTCCTGGCCTTTCAGACACAGAGGAAGCTTTTGTGGCCAAGGCCTGGGCATACTTCTGGGGCTTACTCAATGAGCATAAAGTGACTTGAAGAAAATAAGACAAATACATGGGGACTTGCATTTTTCTAAGACAAACAGCCCTTTCTGTAACAGACTGCTGGGGCTTGCTTTTCCTCTCACAGGTATGATTTCTTTATTGTGAGCCAGACAGTGAAGAACGGCTGTGTTGCACCGACTCATTACAATGTAATTTATGACACCAGCCAGCTGAAACCAGACCACGTGCAGCGCTTGACCTACAAACTGTGCCACATGTACTACAACTGGTCGGTGAGTGTTCCCTTCCCCTGGGCAGATACAGCCTCACCAAGGCAGAACAGGTGTCCTTACCACACCCCTGCAGCTCCAAAAAGCCTGCAAGGATGCCCTGGCACCTAGAGTGGTTTGAGGCCTGCATGGTTTATAGTTACCTCATCTCTCTGAAGATTACTTTAATTTTTATTCTCACTAGCAGATACTTGTTGTTTCGAGTAGTGTTCCCAAATTCTGTGTCAGAAGCAGAATTGAAATAACTTCTTACCTGCAGAAATATTTGCTCCTTTATGTGGAGGTGGAGCTGTGTTGCTGCATTTCCCTTGGGGCCTCTGTGGCACACCCAGCTCAGCACAGGGTCAGCTCGTGCCTGAGGTGTGCTTCAGCTTTGTCACTTCAGCAGTCACAAGTACCAGACATGGCTGAGCCCATGTCCCACCTTCTGCAAGGCCCAGCACTGAATGTAAACCTGTGTAGGAGGTGTAGGGAGGGTTCTGGACTTGGGAAGTTTGGGGCTTTTTTTGCATCTGTTCTTCGGTTGTGTTGGGTGTGTGTAAAGTTAGTTTCGCAAATCTGCATAAACAACAGGGAATGCTAATTTTACAAGTATGCAGACTTTGAAATTCCAGGGGTCTTTGTTACAGTGATTGCATGCTTCTTTACCTTACTTGAAAAAAATTGCCTTTTTTTCTTTTTTTCCCCTTTCTGCAGGGTATTATCAGAGTACCTGCTCCTTGCCAATATGCTCATAAATTGGCTTTCCTTGTCGGTCAGAGTATTCACAGAGAACCGAATCTGATGCTTTCAGACAGACTGTACTACCTTTGAAGTTGAATTATCAGCCAAACAGCAGAGTGTAGTTCCTCTCCAGGGACTGTAGAATTGTCTGGGCTTTTGGTTTAGTTTTGGTTTTTTGGAAGAGATGTGCACAGGATATGTGCAGTTGTGAAAATTACTTTATTTTCATTGTACCAGGAAAAAGCTTGAGATGGCTGATCTGCATTTTGAACAGGTGTCTGCTTGCTAGAGTAACTTTACAAATTTTTATGATTTTTGATACTTATTTACTAAAGTTTTTCTGTGATTCTTCACAAAAGTTTATTGGTTGTTCCTATGTACATTTTGGGGAGTCGTACACAGAATTACTTCTTGCATGAAAGATACTGAAAGATAGAGAGTTATGCAGACCAAAATCCAGACTTTTCCAGCTAGCACATTACCCTTCTAATTTTCTAAATGCTTCACTATTGTTGATTCCTTGTTTTTCTTGTCTGTTAAAATGAGGGGCAAATTTTGTCTCCCAAACTGTTTCATACCTTAAAGGGAGGCGATCGGGCACTCTTGGTTACCAAGGCTTTAAGGCTGCACAGTGATGCTGGACCTCTGGAAGGGTTTTTTACAGTTGTCATTGTAAGGGATTTGCAAACCAACCAGAAACTCTGGTGCTGGCTTGAAACTCCCCTTGGAGCAGAGGGGAGTGAGGGGGGATTTTTCAGGCTGGGAGAGCTGAGGATATAGTCATGTGCTTTTTCTTTGTCTCGTAACTTCATAGTCACTACACCATGGGAGGACGTGGCTTTAGACAACTGCACGTTCATCTCTGAGAGGAGCTGAACTGCTGGGCTGGTTCTGTTTAACCACATGCTTGTTAAATGAGAAAAAGGATTTCCATCAAGGAGTATCAGTGCACTGACAGGTTTGGGGCTTTTTGGTTTTGTAGTTCCAAGCAATGGGAAGCAGCCCTGGTTTGTTCTTCATGTCTGAGGTTTGCATTGGTCACTGTTCTGCAGCCCAGTTTGTAAAGCAAATAGCAGGTGTGGGGATGGAGGTTGATTCCAGATTTTTGCAGCAGCAGAGTCACACTACTGCACATGGAGGAATTTGGATTAGTGCTGGTTTTCTTAACCACCTTGTTGTGAACCTTGTTGCTTTTCTTTGTGAGATTTAAATAAAGTTGTCGCTGTAATCCTTGCTTGTTGGAGCCTGTTGTAGGTATTTGCTTTTGTACTTCACCCCTGGGCTTTGGGCACAGATGGGACAGTTGCTGGAGTCACTTTGCAACCATTTTTTTACCGCTGCAGAGAGATGAGCCTTTCTTTGTTCTGCAGTAGACTTCAGCAGCCAGTGACAGTTCTGAAAAAAGGCTGACACAGGAAGCCAGCAGCTGCTACAGCGGATTTATGAACCATACTGCACTCTACAAAATATCAAATTATTTATTTATATAAAATATAATACACAACGATTGTACACATGCACACACCCACACAGTACTTTACCACAAATGTAGGCCAGTTATTTTCTTTAATTAAATGTTATAATCTAGCACACAGTATTTTACAGTAATTTACATTGTTATCTGAAGACACAATGGGGAAGCTTTGATCATTCATTTATAAACCTTCCATAAATTACAAAAAGAAAGGCAGTCTGAAAAGTATGTATAAACAGTAAAAACAATTTACAAATGGACAAGAATTACAAAATAGTAACAGCCAATGACTGCCATCAGTGTGTAAGACTGTTTTTCGTGATATGCCAATATTGCAATTGAGATTTGATTAGAGCCTGGTGCAGCCTCGTTACTGGCTGTGGCTGTAACACAGCTTGTCCTTTTACTTTAGACGTACTTTAGCCTGGATCTGACATCAGCAATATGAAAATGCCTTTGAACCTAGGACTGCACCTCCACAGAAAAAAAACTTGGGGAGTTAAAGGGGTTTTGGTGTGGAGTTGGTTTTTTCCCAGTAGCTTACAACAGGGAACCAGGAACCCCGGAGGTTGGGTGGTCAAAACTGGGTGAGGTTCTGAGTTACACTGTGTCTGATTTCAGTGGAGTGAAAATGTTGACAAAGCAATACAAGGTTTGGTTTTTTACTGGGGGGAGCAAAAACTAAAACATAAGTGTTTAGCACAGCACTTCCAAACTCCCAGGAGTTCATCAGACATTGAATGGAGTCAGTGACAGAGGGAAGATGGAGACAGCTGAATACACAGTACATACAAAGTATACGCTGCATATTTATTCAACAGTACAAATCATTGTGCATTAATAAGGCAAAACATCAAGGCTGATTAAACTAGGAGTTTCAAGACCATTTTTGTTAATGATTAGATACAGTGGGGTGATCTCTCTGAACCAGGAATCAGTGAAGAGAGTGTTCTCCCCCCCCTCCTGGTTAATGGAGACTAAAGGTTGAGATTTTTCCAATGGAGTTGCAGGTGTTGAGTTGACTTCAAATAAAACCATGTTCTTCTGGTCTTAATCCCACAACATTTTTTTTTTTTTAAGTTTTTGCAACAACACATCCACTTCCTTTTTTTCTTGCTGTTTTGATTAAGCAATTCACATGATTCTATTGATGTCAGAGTTAAAAATGCAAAGGTCTGGTAAAGTACTGCATAGTCATGAAAGCCCTAGTTTTGACTTAAAAAAAAAATAAAAAATACACAGACTGGAAGCTTTACAAGTTGTCCAGGAGCACATGACTCATTTCACTGCACCAAGCTTTTTCAGCAGTTTCTTGCCTTTGGAAAGCAGCCCCTTTTTCTTTTTCGAGGACATATCCCTGCCTCTCCCGGGACTACCAGAGCCCATCATAGGTGACGGAGGTGACCCGGAATGGAGATGAACTGTGGGGGATGGTGCTCTCCGGGATGTACCTGTATTCTCAGGAGGAACCTATTAGGTACATTGTTATCATTTATTCAATGTTTGAAAGCTTCAAAGCCATTATCAGCAAGAAAGTTGGTAACATCATTTGTCCCACTACCCACTTAAGCAAAAGGGCTGGTTTCTTTCTTCTCTCTGGCTTAAAATACTGCACAGGCTTATGGAAAATATGTCAATTTAGAGAGAAAATTTATAGAAATAGAAAACCCACCAATTAAGCCCAGTTTTGGTTATACCTTTTTAAAGGAAAAGTTGGATACACTAGCTTTGCCATAATTCTGGCCACAAAAGCCACAAAACTGGCTTTGGTTTTACATTTCAGTACTCTGATAGTACTAAAATGGAGAGGGATACTTTCAGCTATAGATTTAAGAAAAATAAATGTGTTAATCACTACAGATTAGCAATCTATAGAAGCCAAACTCTTTTCAGAAGAAATTACTTAAAATGCTACATCACTTACTTTTTAATGTCCTTTAAATGCCTTTTCTTTAAAATTGGCTAGCAAACTTTATGTACAGATTAGAGAAGATGGCACACTGGCTTAAAAAAAAAAAAAGGAAAAAGAAAAAGCTAAAATGAACCTTAATTGCAATCAAAGAAAGCTTAAAGACCCTGAGTGCTTGATGTGTATGCTACAGCTATGAGGTTGTTAGATGACAGCATTCCTAAATATTTTGAACAGCTATTTTTTTTTCAGTCATCAAAAGCACTTGGATGAAAATGCTAAAATTACTTATACTCAGCCTAACTACAGTGCCCAGCTGGCAGAATGGTTACTATCAATTAAGATGATTTTCATAGTAGAATCCATGCTGTAGGGAGTCCTGCTAGCTTGTAGTTCAAGTTAAAACATCAGCAATTTACTGTCTCGCTGTGCAACAGTGAGTTAAGCAAAGGGGCTTCAAGCCTACTTTGATTTTAAATCAAGGTCTAATTCTAATGAAAAAAAAAAACAAACAAAAACCAAAACAACTTGGTAAAGCACCCCAACGTACACCTGAAGATACCAGATATTGAGTCTAATGCATTCATTCAGTGAGCTGCATGTTCAGGTCGAGACTTTTATTGCATTGGTAAACCAAACAGTTGCTAATATTGCAAACGTACACTCGCTAGGAAAGATCCGAGAGAATCGTACCACAGGAAGGGACTTTTTTCAGAAGTGTTGAATAGTTGGTCTTAGGCAAACTGGGGTATAATCGATTGTGGAAAACACATTTTAAGGCAGACAATTTAAGTAGCTATATTTGAGTGTAGTGAGTTTCAAACCAACTATCCCCTTGTAAACTACCGTCCGTGTCAGCGTACGCGTCACTGCTGTTTCGGGAAGGGTTGGAGCTGTTGTGCTTTTCTCTTGACACAGGAGCTTGGAATTTTTACATCCCAGCTTGGCTAGCAATGCAATATGCAGCTTTGTTTGTAGGGTAGTTAGACATCAAACTCTCCTTTCTATGTAAACATAAACACTGAGCTTGGGAAGAAATATGTTCCAAACGCTGACCTTCATAAAGTGAGGTCTAATTGACTTCTGAGGATTCCTGTTTTAAAGGATTTGTCTCCTAAAGAAAGGAGTTGACTTGCCTAGGTACAGTAAAGGCATGCAGCCTGTTCTTCTGTGGCCAAGGGTTTTGGAGACATATTTCTTTTCTTTTCCCCCACAATTAAGTTTCAAGACTTGCATTAGATAGCCAGGTAGCTTTAATTGAAATCTCTATTGGTATCTTCAGTTGCTCACTTACGTGAAGGCTACATTGCCTTATTAAGGTGTGAAATGAACACTCTTCTTCTGTTTCCAAGCAGATGAGCAAAGAAATAAAAATATATATAAAATATATAATATATAAAAGTATTGCAGTGATGAAACAAAACCAAAAATGAGATACTCTAAACATGATCAGTTCTTTCATAAAAGAGAAGTCTCTGAGCAATTAACTACTGCCAGTTGGAACAGGAAGTCGTGAGGATTAAAAGACGACCACTGTTGGTCCATCAGCTGCAGTTACAGTTTGTATTTAGAGGAACACTGGTACCAGTCTGTTGTGCACAAGAACTTTTTTAGTAAGAGCAATTTGGAAGCTTTGGGAAATAACTATCACCAGGAAAGAGCTGCTTAAATTCAGGTTCTAATGGAAGGTACTGTAATGACTGCAATCAGACAGTCAATTTAGTTTCTCCATTTACAAATGTAACGAGCTAGCGAAGGCTAAAGTCATTTTTCCTCATGTTTTATTTTCCATATTTGAAAGGTAATTTTAAATGGGCAAATGAATTTAAAAGTAATGTTAAAAGTAAAGTCTAAATTATATATGAGACAGAATGAGATGGAAAATGAGAATTTAGGTGTTTCTTAGTCGGCTGCTTACCCTTTTTGCTTTCGATCGCATCGGTGTGTCATGGACGTAGCGCGAGGGTGCGTCGGAGAGAAAGACTTCAACATCATCAGGCACTTCTTCAAGGAAGTTGGAAGGAACCAGCCCCTTTTGTCCGTTAAGTTCACCCTGCGAGCAGATGAAGTTCCAGTGAATGTTTACTTCAACCACATGTAGCTTCCCAAGGAGGTAGGGAAATATTTTTGCCAATTTCAAAGCTGGCAAGGAAGAGGAAATTCCCCTCTAAGGTCACTGGGGATGCTCAGAGCTCACACATTCCCACATGCCCTGTCCCTCCCCAGGCTGTTGTGTGGCAGCTGGTGCTGGGGAAGCTTGGAGCAGTTTGGGGTGACCGAGCAGAAGCCAACTCACGTAGTAAAATCCATCTTCATCAATCTCACCAAAGACGGTGATGATGTCCCCAGTGCAGAACGTCAGCTCGGCCTGCGGGGAAGGAGCAGGGACAGGCAGGTGTTAGGCAAAGATTAACCTTTTCTTTACTAACAGTAAATCCATTAAGATTTCCCCCCACTCCTTCATGTTAAGACATTGGTGAAACCAAATTGATCTCAGAGCCAGTTTTTTTTTCCTTGAGGTTTTTTCCTCAGCTTGCTAAACCTGGCACCTCTCCCACTGTGTCGGGACACCCACAGGGCTCCCTGTGAGCAACAGCCCAGACATCCAGGCCTTCAACAACCTCGACAAACTTTGAAGCTTTGAACTACACAGCTTCAAAGGGCCCTAAATCAATCCTTGTGGAGGAGGGAACACACAGGGGTGGGAAGTGGCTCAGGCGCTGCTCTGTGTGCCAGCACTGATGGGTACAGAACAGCTGAGAGAGCTGCTGGTCACAGCAGTGGGACTGCTGGGCTGGGGAGGGACCTCTGGACACCATCCAGTCCAACCCCTGAAGCACGATGTCCCTGCAGTGGAACTGTCCTGGAGTCTCTTCAATAAAACCTTCACAATGGGCAGCTCCACTCTGATCAGCAAACAGTGCACTGGGCTCTTTTTAACTGTCTGTGGCTTAAATGTAATTAGGGTGGGGCTTTTAAATTATTTTTAATTTCCTGTGGTCATGGGAGAGAGAACAAACAAAATCTTTGCAATAAATCAGCACAATTTATTTGATTTGTTGGCCAAATGACTTTGAAACACCATAATTTAGAAAAAGATTTGGTTCAGTAAGAAACAGAAAACACCCCTGGCTGTGTTTCAAAGCACCAAGTCCCACATATTTCAAAATTCACTTTCTCTTTTAAAAAATTCTGAAGTGTTCTACAATTCGCCAATTAAAAACCAAAACAGAACAAACAGCATTTTAAAGGATAACTGAGGAAGCTCATAGGTAAGCAGTGTTTTTCAGAACTTTGAGTGTACCCTGACCTTCTTCCCACAGACAGAAATGGAAACTGCTCAGATCTGGACTGAGGGACTTGACCATGTAACACCACAGATGTGTAAAAAGGGTATTGCTGCTGCTCACAAATATGGAGATGGGAGACTGCAAGTGGGGACATGGAAGATAAACCCATAATGGAGATGGAGCTGATGCTCAGCTGGTTTTACATGAAGGTGTGGCTAATGCTCAGCTGTTTAAGATATATAAAAACAAATTACAGTCAAAACATAAAATCACAAAAGCTCCCATGAATTGATTAAGAGAAAAATCCAATATACTCTGGGTGCTGTTCCCATGCATCACTCTGGCTGAAGTTGCTGTGAAGGAGGGTGGATTTTTGGAGGTTGCAGGGGTTTGAAAGCACAAGGCACTACCAGCTTGGCATGAGCTAAGGCACTTCTCAAAAAGTACCATGTTCTTATGTGCAAACATCCAGAGGAAACTGGACAATAAAAATTCCCTACTATTTCTAACTGTGCTTTTTTCCTGACAGACTTTTGTTCCATTCACAGGTACACACACCTTGCATAACAATTACATCCACCTACAGCCACAGCCGACTTCAGGAAGAGTTGAGCCGTACTGCACAAAACCTACAGAGGATATTCCCTGGTTTTCTTAGAGCAAGACCCACGAATCTGCTTGTACAGGAGTCACAACCTTGGCACCCCCACGTGCTCACAGCCACTGGACCAACATCTGCAGTTCTGAGCCCGTTCCCCACGCGTGCCCCCAGCTCTGCCCCACGGCTGTGCCCCACAGCTGTGCCCCCAGCTCTGCCCCTACCTCCACGTCCACGTTGGGAGAGCTCTCCCTGGGGTCGTAGTCATAGAGAGCCACCATCCTCCGGGTGCTCACCGGCTGCTGCCGGCCGCTCCGCCGGCTCCGCTCTGCTCCAGCCGCGGGGACAGCAAGGCAAGGAAAGCAACCAAAGTTATTTTGGAAGCAAAATCCTGGTGCACCTGTTCCTCAGGTCCTTCTCAGAGCAGCGCAGGAGCCACGTGGGCATTTCTCTAGCCCAGGGATAAAGAGTCACCGGTGACCGGAGCTATTAACACGGATAAAGGACGTGGAGCCAACGCACGGCTCATAAATAATCATCAGCAGTGGTCGGGCTCTCTTTATTCTGAGGCACTGAATCCTCAGCACACTGTGCACAGCAGACTCCAAAGCTCAGGGATGCTGTTCTGTGCCCAGAAATCTTTCAGGTAAGAAAACCCACTTTTTTTTTTTTTTAAATCAGAAAAGAAAGTAACAAGTGGAGTGCTGGAGCTACAGGTCCCCATCTGCAGCAAACGATATCACCAGGATTAAATATCAGTTGCATAAAGCCATCCAGACACTGCCACAGAATCTATCCCCTGGGGCAGTAAATGACTGCAAAATTTAGATGCATCTGCATAAAAACGAGGTAAAGTGGATGCAGCCAAGTTAACAGCACCCAAAGTCTGAAGTGAAATGTCTGCGTTTTCTCTTACCAATTTTCTCAATTGGTGTGTTCAAAGGAAGGAAACCTTGCTTAAGAAGCTGATCCATCATCTCTTCATCATCTGCTTGTATCTCAGAGACCATATTACAGGGGATAAGGCCAATTCTTGTACAGGTTTCTCCACGGTAAAACCCATCAGCATCTTTGTCCCCATAAACCTGATATTCAAAGAATGATAACATTGGTCAAAAGGTTTTAGCATTTAGGAATTTCAGTGCAGGCTAAAGGGCTACCAAAGCATAGATGACAACTGCAGTTTAGATGGGGAATTATTTTAGTTTTGGACCACTCTGACTTAGGCTATAAAACTGGAATTGTTGCATTTATCTGAATTGTGACTTTAGATATATAAGCAGAATTTGGACTTCTTTTTTTTTTTGTTCGCAGTGAAAGGCACAAAAAGTACATTAAAAGTCATCAGTTTCTCCCTGTGCTGAGCCAGATGTTTACTTGATGTTTATGGAATTATTATGGCACTATATTCAAAATGAAACATTTGCAAAATTGTGCCAGTGTTATTATTTTGATTCAAACAACTTTTATATGATCAAAAATGCTTATCTCATACATAATGTACTTGATGTATGTACTTAAGCTCTGCTATTGCCTTTTGATTTAATTTAGAAAC
This sequence comes from Dicrurus megarhynchus, assembly GCA_013399195.1. Classification (NCBI taxonomy): domain Eukaryota; kingdom Metazoa; phylum Chordata; class Aves; order Passeriformes; family Dicruridae; genus Dicrurus; species Dicrurus megarhynchus. Next base: position 1,222,485 of record VXAD01010627.1, read on the forward strand.
ATGATTTAAGGTGTAAAAAAAATACCTGAATGAAATGCACATTCTTGCAGATGACAAGAAGCTCTTAAACAAGTTCTTTTTCTTTGCATAAACTATGTGAGGTAGGCAAAATACTGAACAAAGTATTTAACAGCACAAAGACTGTGAGTTAGGTACAGACATTTGTGTTAGGACCCAACCCAATACAGAGGAAGGCAGTCAGTATTTTAATAGTTTAAATTACAATTTTATCTCTGAAATGGGTAATGTTCCAATGAGCCAATTTTTTTTCAGGTTTTGTTCCAGATCACACTGAAATCTCAATTCCTTGGGCTGCCAGCAGCTGCTCCTTCTGCCTCTCTCAGTTCTGCCCATCCTGCACCACAGCAGGTTCCAGGCTGCAGGAGCACTCACTGCTGCTGATCCCACAGAAATACCTGCTGGCTATGGTGGGGCATGAGGGTGGGGTGAGCTGGGCTGGAGGGCGGCTGCAAACACCAGCAGAGCCCGAACTGTGCCGGCCCCTGACACAGCCCAGCTCCCCCGTGCCTTGCTGAAAGGCAGCCGTGGGTATTTTACACCAAACAGCCAGAAAAGGGAACAGAAACACCCAACTGAGGACTTGAATTAATCTGAAGTGTGCATTAGCCAGGAGGGTTCACCATTTAGAAAATGCAGCAGCTCTGGTTTGTGCTACACCCAGCACTTCTGGGTCCTCTGCAGCAAAGATCCTCTCTGAAGGAGATTTTCCTGCAGGGTTTGTGCCAGTGGACACAGGGAGCTTCAGAGTCACGATTTTGGGCTTAACCTAAATCTTTAATTAAGTCTGGCCCTAACTATCCACAGCAACTTTGAGGATTTTGCCCATTTTGTAATTATTTTTCAGCCATTAGCATTAGATATTAAGTTCCAGGTCCAGTGAGATTTACAGCCTGAACCTGTGAAGGAAAAGCCCCTTGGATTCTGATCACCCAGGCTGCTTTCTCCCAGGGTACAAAGGAGACCCTGTTTGTAAAACTGCCATTTGTTTCCTTTGGCTTCAGATCTCACCTTAATGATCTGTCCTTCTTTAAATGGCAGCTCCTCTTCTGCAGCATCAGGGTTCGGGGACATGGTCAGTGGATCGTAGTCAAAGAGTGCAACAAATATTCGGGTAGAAATATCTTCTGTGCCAGGATCTGTTTCAGATTCTTCATAAATATCTGGAGAAAGATGGTCATGACCACCGTAGCCATCTGTGAGAGTAAATTCAGCAAAGAACAATTCAGTAATACAAGTTGGCCTCATTGTCCAACTATCCCAGTTAATATTTGAAACGTGTTTGGCATTTCAGTGAAAAAAACCCCAATCATCACTGCATGTCCCATAAAGCTTGGTGGGGTTTTTTTCAGAAAATTATCAGAAATCATCAGTTGCTATTGAACTACTGAACAGCAAAGTCATCGCTTAGTGCTTTCTGTCTCAACTTTGTTGACAGAAAGTGAGCTCTGCTAAGTTCAATCACTTCCCTTATTTTTTAATTAAAATGAAAATGAAAAAGAAACCCAAAGGATTCATTGAAACAAACTTGTCTACTGCCTCACTATTAAAAAAATCCCCATGTTTTAACAGATAATAGAAAAGAAAGAACTTTGATACAAAACTTGCTTTAAGTAGTCCCAACACAAACCAGACATCTTTCCTCCTGTGAAATAAAGGCTGCTTTCAGAGGAGAGGAACGAGGACGTGAGAATCTGGCATTTGTCACACCATCATCCCACAGCTGCTTGGTTCAGCAGCAGTGACCTGGCAGGAGAAGCACAAGAGCCTCCCTGGAGCTGATTCTCCTCCCCAGCACTCTCAGATCAGTGCAATTCCACTGACATCTGGGAAGTTTATCCTGGTTTACAGCAGGATGTGGGACGAGGAGCAGCCTCTGCAGCTCTGTGTGCTTCTGATCCACATTTCAGTATCAGCCAGGAGATTCAAAGAATTGTGCCCACCAGGGGGATCTTGCTTTTAATTTACAGTACAGGCATTTTACTGTGAGTCTGTGAAAAGGGAGAAATATTTAATATTTAAAAATAAAAGCATTCCTTAGTGATCAGTCTCTTTCCTTCTGATACTCCCCATTTCTTACATCTCTCACTCACACACAAGTCAGTAAGAGTTGCCTGACACTGCTCCCTTCTCCTCATGATGATGCCTACAGTATTCACAAATTAAAGTCCAGATGAGGGACAGGAACCAGACCAACTTTACACCTTCATGGAGTAAATTTCCATGAACAGCTCACAAAACACTTTCTGCATTTGCTTTCCGTGTGTTTTCTGATTTTCAGTGTGGATGTTTCTCATTTGCAGTTTAGAGTGCAAGTTTGAACAGATACGTGTTTGTCCACAGTGTCTTGATTCCATTATCTTTTCTGCACTACTTTTAGGATTTTCTGGAATTCACAGCATATAGATTAATTCATGATTAAATCAGAATAGAGACCAGTGTCAGAAATATAAAATCTAGTAAATATATGCAAATTCTACATTTAACAGTTTCCATTTTCCCTGCTAAATTCCAGAAAGTATTCGAGAGAACGGAAAGTGAGTGCAAGACGATGGCTGATGAATGGAAGGGTGCGTGGCTGGATGGATGCTGAATGGCCACATTTACTTCACTGGCCATAAGGTAATCTGCCAGCAAATTTCTTCCTAGGTAAGATTTAGCAGTGTCTAAACTTAACCAAGCTTAAACAAGCTCCAGTAGCCACTGAATTTAATGAAAAGACTCCCAGAAATGTCAATGACTGCTGATTCACGCCCCGTGAAGCCCAAACGCACTCATTTCAGTGGAGCTGTTTTCAGCCTGTTTCACCCCATTTAACCCAAGAGTAGCCTGGCTCCAGACAAGCGTCTGTTGTTTCATTTTTAAGGATTTCCTCCCCACCTCTGAGGCTGCGAAGAACAGAAATGCACCAATCTGTCACACTAACCAATGGAAGGGACCAGCACTGGCCGGGACCTTTGTGGCGCTGCACTGCCGTGGGAGGACCTTCGCCCTGCGTGCTCCACCCTTTCAGGCCGTCCTGCAGAGGCTGGGTTACCTAAAAGCTAAAAAACAACAACAGAAAAAACAGGTTTGTAAGTTCCACGCATGGCAACGTCGTGGTTACACGGCTGGACATCAATCAGGTCAATCACGTTTGGAAGCAGAAGCTCTAAAGGCAACTAAACTTAGCTTTTAACTGAAAGGTTAGCTGAAAAGGGAATACTGTTGCCTGGCAAACCTGCAAAAGAAAAAAAATGGTTCCCTGATTTATGGCAGAGTTTTGTAACCAGCAGTCACACATCAGAACAAAAAGAAAAGAAAAAAATAATTTTTTGCAATATTCTTTTGCCTTTGTTGTTGCTGCTAAGGTGGCGCTTTAGTGTCCTGAAGAGTGGCACAGGCAGTCTGAGCGCTGTGCAGCCGGGCTGCCCTGCCAAGGCAAACCTCGCTGTGTCCAGCTATGGAGATCCCTCCCGGTGGCAGCAGGGAACAGGGCAGCTCCTCGTGTTCTGAGCACTGAGTGCTGGAACGGCCCTCGTTGCCAAAGCCTCTTACAGGAGAGTGACAGACGCAGACAGGGATGCAGACACTCCATCTCACATCACAGCTGGCTCTGCTCGCTACGCTGGCAGCAAACTGTGCTATTTAGGTAACTAGAGGTGTATTTTAGTGCTCTCCAGAGTTTATCGTGCAGCCATTGACATTAATACAGCTTGGTCACCAATTCTGATGGGAGAAATGTGGAGGGATCACTTCAGCCTGAAGCGGGAGGCTCGAGGAGCAGCAGCTGATCTCTGCTCCACGTGAAATGCATCAGAATGGAGTTCCCACTCTGGGCTGTTGCAGACTGAGGGTAAAGAACTTGCTCTGGTCTTTGGGGAGCCTACGGATGCATCCCTCACACCTGGAGGCTCTTCTAGACATTAATGGGCAGAAATGCAAACAGGCAAGGTCGCGCAGAGCATCCTTGGAAGATGTGGGATGGCCCTGGCCTCTCCCTTTGGAAGCAGCTCTGTGCCTGCATTCTCCTGCAGAGATGCAGTCTGCAACTTCAAAGGCAAGAAGAGATGGTCTAAAAAGGACGGCAAGGCAGTGACAGTGCAGAGATAAGGCAGAAAATGAAAATATGATGAAGCTGTGACTCCATAAATCTGGGTCACTGTCACACTGGGGGAGAATCTTGATTCTTGTCTTGAGATGTTCCATGATAAAGAGCACATCCTGAAAATTCTGGGAATGAGATGAATAAAAACAACACAATGAAGTGAATTCCTTGACAATAATAATAATAAAAAAAAAAATTAAAAAAATACCGATGAAACATTTGTCCAGTTAAAAATGCAGCTTTTTTTTTTTTCTTTAAGCAACATTCAGATGGGCAAAATAAAGAAAAGCAATCTTTTGGAAAAATTGTAGTTCAGCTAACCCTTAATTAAAATTTAGATTCAGTTGTCCTTTAATAAAAGCAGCCATTATTGTAATTTGTTCTGTGGGAAAATCATTGTAAAGCAAATTAATCTGATTTCAGCATGACACAGAAGAGGGCCATAAATGAAAACGCAGAGTAATAAACAAAAATGAATGGGAAAGGAAAAAAAAAAGAAAAAGGGGGAAATGTAGCAGATGGGTCCAAAGCATGGACTTTAAAAATCAATTTCGGAAAAAAAAAAAAAGAACAACAACAAAAAAAAAGAACAAAAACTAAAGAGAGTAAAGAAAACAGACTGATTTGGCAAGCAGATGTTAGAAGGAAGGTATTTCACACACCAGAGAGTCTTCTGCATCTCTGTGGGGTGGCTTTGCAAGGCCAGCAGCTGCCCTAGACTCAGCTGCTTTAGAGTCGCTCTTCCAGCCCCCCTGCCCGTCCCGGGCAGACGCGCGCTCTGTCCTGCGGCCCCTCTGCGCCTCGCACCTCCTCTCGTGCCTGGGCCTGGCCTGCTCGCTCCTGGGCTCCACCAGGGGCGGCCCCAGCTCCCCGAAATCCTCCTCGATGCTGCTCTGCCTGGTGAGGGTTCTCCTGCGGGCCAGCAGCGGCCGCGGGCCCCTGCGGCCGGCGCAGGGCGCGGGCTGGGCGCAGCAGCCGCGGGCCGGGCCGGGCTCCCACGCGGGTCTGAGGCCGAAGCGCCACTCGTCCTCCTCGCTGCCGCAGTCCAGGCCGCTGTCCGGGCTCCGCGACGCGGAGCGGCCGTGCTTGCAGCCCCGCTCGTCCGCCGCCCACTCCTCCGCGCCTGGCAGCCGGTGCTGGGCCGGGTACCACGGGCCGCGCTGCTGCTCCTGGCCGGGCGGCCTGGGCGCTCCGCAGTCTCTAGCTATTCTGGGGTTCTTTTTATAGGGCACGCCTAAACCCTGCTTGTACAGCAGCTCAGAGTATTCGCCATCCTCTTCAGCTACTTCTGGGATACTGAAAAGCCTTTTACTGTGGTGTATCTGCTGTGAAAAGTCAGGCTGCTCCAAAAAAGTGGCGTCAGTGGTCTTATTCTTATCGTACTCCTTAAGAATTTGTAATGTTAAAAACCAGACAGGGAACAAAGAGCGTGTGACAAAAATAAAATGGGAGGGAAAAGGGAGAAGAAAAGAAAAATAAAGACAGAATTAGTTTTAGAGCAATGGCAAACGTAAGACATGCAGCTTATATAGTGAAAAGGATGTCATGCTTTGAATGAGAATCTGTGAAAAATAAAGACATGATTAAGAAGTTGCTGGATGTCAGATAGAACATGAGAGGTCAGTACAAACAACTGAGTGACGCTCTTGACAAGAAGAAACTCATGCATTTGAAACAGAGCAATGAAAGCTGCATACAGGTTCCAGCATGGTGAATGAGAATGGCATTAAAACTCGTTCCTTGCCCCATGCCAAACTGCCATTGAATTTTCTTTGTAAGCAGAACCCGTATCTGGGAATGACAGCTCTGCCCTAGCCAGCTTTCTTGCTTTGCATCTCTTGAAGTATCCTACATAGGTAGCAAATATCTTCAGTCTCCTGCCAGAGGAGAGCTCTTCTGCAGGCATTAAAGGGGTTCTGGATTCCTTTCTAAAATTCTAAAAAAGCTGCACCATTTTTAAAGCTTGGCTTCCACAGAAAGACCCCAGGGATGCAGGCTGCTCTCTGATGTCACCTGCTCTGCACTGCCATCAAATCTCTCAGCATAACCTTGTACCTGCTTCATAAAACCAGTATTTGAAAATCAGCCTATGAGCAGAAGTAAAAGTCTCTGTTTATGCCAGAAGCAGGTAAAAAACTATCCCAGCCTGAGTAAAATAAGTGTTCTGGACATCCCAGATATATTTTGCAATTTTCCTATTCCATTTCCACGAAACACAGGTTGGTCTGACAAAGAATCCTACGAGTGTCTTCGGTGGACTCTGGGAAGAGAAGGGAATACATGCAGGAGGTGCCGGTTCTGACTGACAGGATTTATTGATTCTGCATCCCAGAGATCATCTCTCCTTGTACTTAATGCCCAGATCAGGGGCATCTCTGGACTCAAGAGCACCCATAAATAACGACAGGATCATCTTGGAGATTTCAGCAATATCTCTCTCTGAGCATTCTAAACTTAGCTGGGGTTTGGATGTTGTCCCCTTTCCGGCACAGGGGACCTTCTACGTTACTTTATGACTATTTCACCTGTTTTCATTTGGTTTTAAAATGTGAGTAACACCTGTGAAACTTGAGACAAAGTGCCACAGAAGTGGAAAAAAGATCAGTAAGTATGAACTACCATGGTTTTGACAGACTACTACATCAAGAGAAGCCTGCGAACCTTAACAGGTCAAAAATAATTCCCTACACCCATTAAGGTTCTGGAACGTTCTCAGTATCAACACTGGCAACATTGATTTAAATCCAAGAAGTAAATACAGCTTCTGATGCATAAAGAGCAAGAAGAGTCTAGGGGTTGTTCTTTTTGCCATGGGAAGGGGACAGAAGCAGCCTGCAGAAGATTTCAGCTTCAACCTTTACGTTGGCGCAGTAACAGAAACACTGACAATTTCTCCCTTTGAAAAAGTGCCTGTCTCATTCCAGACAGTATCAGAATAAAAGCACTGAATTTACAGCACATGAAAGCAGTCAGAAGAATGGTCAGAATTCTTGTATGCATGAGAAAATAGCATTGATTTTAGGTAAATAATAATCTACTGAAAAAAAAGTTGACCTGTGGGTTTGTGCTTTCTAAGAAAACACATTTTGTGTAATTACTACACACACAAAGAAGCAAACACAATTTACATGTACAAATGTAATATGGGAAATGCATCTTCAGTACTGGGTACGTTTAGTATTTTGCATATCTTTAGTTGTTATAGTGAAGCTGTCTTTCATGATGAATATTCCTGTGTTAAAGCAGTATTTCTGGAAGGTATTTCCTACTCTCTCTGGTGATTCCCTAATAATCAGAGCACAGGGAATTCTGATAAAGCATTGATCCCTTTCTTACAAGAACTCTTTAAAGCCTGGGGAAGGGATGGGACTAGCACTGGATACACCAACAAATCACTCAGACATGAAAAACGTAAGTTGTTTTATAAGTTTTTCTCCTTGCTCAGAACCAACTCATTTTTGGGGAAGCACATGCAGTATATCTTCACAGAGACACGGGGAAGGTCCCCAGATGTAGAACAGAAACTGCAGCTGCAACAATCACATATAGGAAAACAGTAAAGTAGTTAAAAGTTCATCTACCACATAATGAAAAATTGAAGCAATAGCTGCATTAAAGCGGCCCAGTTCTAGGTCTACAGACAGTGTGAGTTTTAATGGTCTGCAGAATCCGTAAGTGACAGAAAGGAAGGCTTTGGAGGCAGGATCCGAGGCGGAGGAGCTCCCGGGGCTCCCTCACCCGCTCACCTTGAGCGCGCTGTGCGAGGTGAGGCTGAGCCGCCGCCGGCCGCCGTCCTCCAGCTGCATCTCCGAGTACAGCTCCTCCTCGTCCTCCTCCAGGATGTCCGACAGGTCCGAGCCCCGGCTGCTCTCCGTGTGGTACTCATCCCCGTGGCAGTAGTGAGGCTGAGGGACAAGGTGAGGGGAAACCTTTACTGCCGCTAAAGCTGATAATCCCTGGATAACACCACGAGGACTGGGGCATTTCCTGGGCTGGAATGTCACTCTGGGAACCACTAAGGAGTTACATCATGAGGCTTGGGCTCTGTTCTAGTGGAGACATCGGTAGGAGTTGTTTTGCCCGTTTATGATGGTAATTCAAGAAATCCAATCTTAATCCCAGGTGATACAACAAAGGATATCTCCATTCACAGCACCAAATCTAGTTTTAGTCTTGATGAAATTCCCCTTATTAAAGAGGTCCTTCATGCATCAATGCACTTGCTGACCAAATTGTAAAAGCCTTAGGACAATTCACATATCATCTGTTCTTCACAGCTGTTTGTTACATCACATTCTAATTTAAAAGTGATCAGCACTGAATTCTTGCAGGACATGACCACCATCGTATGCTAGAGCTATAGATGATGGCATTTGAAGCTTTAATTCTCTTAAACACTGTAGGAATAGACTGGCTAAACTCAGTTTCCAGTGCCTGCTGGAAGGGAGGATGCTCAGGAGATCCCTGGTGCCGAGCACTCAGGTCCCGTCAGGCCCCAGTAACAGGAGCATCCCCCTGCCCACGGCGCAGCCTCCTGTCACCAGCACAGCCACAGCGCTCAGAGGGTGATCTGGACAGAGCTCAGCTTCATAAAATACTTGTTTCCCGCTGAACACTCAATGCAATAACTGAGCCAGGTGACTTACTTGCTTTCCAAGTTCTGACCCCTTCAGGAAATCGTCAACGGAAGCTCCCCTTCGTTTGACCTTGGGGGAATCGTAACCATCCTCCTCCTCATCCGAGTACGGGGCTGCGCTGCTCCTCTCGCTGAACACGCTCCTCCTCTCCATCTAACAGAGCAACAACACCAGAGGGCTGTGAGGCACTTTGTTCCTGCACCGGTGACAGGAATGGCAAATACGGAGACTCCAGCACACCACGTTCAGGCGTACTCATGGCTTAAAGCACTGTTAGTTTCCCCTGGCTGGAACCTTTAGGGAGTTTTCAAGAACGTTTTGCTTATTTTATTACCCCTGCTCATAAACACAATTACCTGATTCTATGTGATCATCAGCTCAGCTGCCAGCCCTCCTCCCTGTACCACTCACCAAAATTCTCAGTATCCCACAGCCAGAGGCTGCTAACAGAGACATTTCCCCTCAGCAGAGTTAGTGGATGACTGAGCCATGATGGCATTTTTGACCTCAATACAAAAAAAGCCACAGAATGAGGCTCTGGGCTCCTGCTCTGCTCCGAGGTGCCTCTTGGCCTCGGTAATTCCTGCTGCTTGCTCTGGTGACAGTGCCCATCAGCCACCCAACAGGGGGGACGAGGGCAGAGCAGGCACACAGCTCCTTCTGCAGCACTTAAAGAATTTATACCACAGGGGACTAAACATCACAAATATCACTGGCAGAACTTGATTTAATTCAGAATTAATTCATCTATAAACTTCTGTCCAGGTTCCTGAATTAAACATTTCAAGCATCACTTAAACTAATGCAATCAAACATGGTTCAGAGCACATGTTATGTCAGCAATTTTCCAAACCAGAGAAAGTATTGGTTTTCTTTTCCCCTATACGGTTCTTAAATCAACTTTCACCTCACAGGGCCAAAGAAACCAACTGCCTTTTCTCCATTACATTCCAGTCTTCTTTTTTTATAAACAAAAGAAAGATATATACACATGCATACACATGTATTTATCAGACCTTACTGATCCAGAGTTATTCAGGTTCTCAAAAGCTGCCTCAGTTTACCCACTGGATCAAATGCATCCCAAAACAGGAACAGTCAGTAAGTTGGGGTGGTTAAGACATGTGTGAACTGTCAAAACTAATGGAGTTATTTTGGAGATACAGTGGGAGACTAAAAACTTGACATAAGTTTTGATGATTGCCAGACGAAGGACCAAGAAAATGTATGAAATAAGTGACACCTCAGCTTGCACGAAGTAACAGACAGTTGTGAGCAGCTTGTGGTGAGAAATAACTGCCCAGGGCACTGGGAGTATTTAAAATTGCGTATTTGTGTGGAAAACCCACAGCACGCTGTCAGGATGCAGGATCAGCTGTACTGACCCCAGAGCCCCAAATGTGGGGTTTAAATTAGCTAGCAAAGATCTGAGTCAGTGCAGCAGCCATGGGTCACCGTGGTGTCCAAACCCTGGGCAGTGCCACTGCTGGCAGCTCCAGGAGGAGCTGGAATGAAAAGCAGTTGCAAACATGTGTGAAAATGTAGCACTGAGAAGGGCAAATACATAAAATTCCCTGTGGATCCATGACAGCAGACACAGGAGGGCTTTATAAGCCCAGAATTTTAGCACACTGCTTCTTCTCAGACTATGGATATTCAGAGTTTGGGAATGATTACCCGCTCCTTGAAGCACATGATGAAAAAATCGTTGGTGGGAAGTGTCACAAGAACAAACCAGCCCAAAAAAGCCTCAAGAAGAAGTTTGCCTTTACCCTGTTGCTCTCTGCCACTCTTTGTGCAGCTTCTCTTGCCATGGCTTTTGCGACGGTGTTGGGGACGGGAGTGCCTTGAGGCTGGGGGAGGATCCTGTTGGGGGACGGGGACCTCCTCCCCTGGAGTGGGCCATGGAAGTTGGGTGGCTCCAGCATGTGTCCATGGACAGGGGACACCGAACGAGTCTGCTCCCACGACTCATCCCTTTTTAAATGTGGGCCTAAATGTTCTTCTTTGGTTTCTGGGGCTCCGGCACTTGCTAATGGCTTAGATTTGGGAGCAGTTCTGGGGTGAGGGGTTGGAGGCACCAGGAGGTCAGATGGAATGGCAGCAACAGAAGAGTCCACTGATTCCCCTTGTGCAGAGAGCGTTCGGACGGTCACCTCCCTGGCTTCCAGGCTCCGCAGTCTCAGCAGCTCCACCAGCGTGCTCTCTGCGGCTGGGAAGATCACCTCTGCCACCTGAGCGCACAAACAAGCCTCTTGTGAGCGTGAAATCATCCGCTGCCCTCCCCTCAGCCCCCCGCAGCACAACCCTCAGAGCCTTTGCAGAGCGAGCCGCTGCCAGCACCGAGCGGGCTGCAGGAGCCCACGCCAGGCTCCACACCACCCACACGGGCCGGCTTCTCTCCTTCCAACCCCTCCGGCCTGAAGGGCCCCGAGGAAGGGAGCAAGCTGTGCCCGAAGCAGAGGACGGGGCCTGCTGACCCCTGCGAGGCCCCTGCGCCCACGCCAGGGCTGCCAGGCCCTCGGCTGCCCGCTGCAGCGGCCGAGAGCGGACGGCCCCCGCGGCAGGAGGGGAACTCACCCGCTGCCCCTTGGCATAGACCCCGTAACCTGTGACACTGGCGCCGTGGGACGTCCCCGTCGCCGTCAGAGCCGGGGGCTTCCAGGACACCTGCACAGTCCCTGGCGTGGACCCGGCCCGGACAGCAACGTCTTGAGGTGGAGCTGGAGGACCTAAGGGAGATGGGACTGGTCACTCCTGAGCCTCAGACCAGAAGCGCGGTGAGCTAAGGTGCAGTGTGGGCTGCAAGCTGGAACTTCATTTTCCACCAGCTGATTAAAGGACAAGTGGTCTCACAGTCTTTTCTCTGCACTGAATCAAAAAATACACCCACTAACCTCTTAAGGCATTTACAGTAAGCCAGTGTAATAGCACACCAAATACCTCCTTAATTAAAAGGCATTACCCTACTATAAATAGCTCTACTTTGGCCAGAAAGCCCAAGTAAAAATATCACAAGAGATTATTAGTTCATAAATTTTTCAAGCATCCTGTTGTGTTAATTTAACCATCAAACCCTGAGCAGAGTCTCCTGCTAAAATGAGTCAGAATCAGGGCTCAGCTGCAGCCCTCTCTGCAAGCTGCCAGGAGCACGCAGACCTTGGCTGCCGTGAGACTGCTTCTCCCAGTGGACTAAACACAACCAGCTCCTGCTCATCTACCAAAAGGCTACAAATACTTTAACTGTGTGCATGATGCACGTGCAAATATCACACATCATCCCTGGCAAACTGCCAGTGCATTTCACTGGTTTGGATTTCATCCTCTAGTGCGCATGGGAATAAAATCATGGTTGTGTTCAGGACAGTACAGGCACAACAGGAATTTTTTGCTCATACCACGCCAGCACCTATAAAGTATTTTTACCTGCAAGTTGAGAGTATGCAAATTGACCTGATACTATTCTTGGCCAAGAGAGATTTTGGTTCAGGATTGAATTTCAGCCTTTCTGATCATCCTCTTTTTACTGACAGCCAGCATTCCCAATCCAGCAAGGCTGCTCAGTTTACAAGAAAGAATGCATCTGATCTAACCCAGCATCTTGCCAATGACAATAATCTGCTCCTGCAGGAGAAGTCACCTTCCTTTCATTCTCCCAAAACCAAACAATCCCCAGGGAGTCTGCCTCAACCTTCCCAGGCTGTAGCAGAGATAGGTTTAATAAACTGCAATGCCCGAGGCTCAGCATGGTTTCTATTTCCTCCCATCATTAAATGGGAAATTATTCCTGAAGACTTTTGATGGTCTTGGTCATCAGCATAAATGTTTGTTTTGGAATTCTGCTACACTTTGCTCCTCGTGGGGTTTTTTTACATAAATTAGCTCCAAAAAACCGCAGCAGCCCCACTGGTCCTGATCCTGTACTTCTATTTTTAGATCTGAGTGCCCAAGAGAGAACTACTTCTATTTTAATGTAAGCAATTCCATTGCTTTAATGAATCAAGATGAGGAGTTCAACTGCATGAGACACTGTGATGGTAACTCCCATCACTGACTCCACATCCATCCTTTCCCCCTGCTCCAGTGACTCTGAAATACAGGCATCAGCCTCTAATCACTTCAACTGCTGCTATTTTATTTTGCTACACAACAGTGAGAAGTTGGCTTGTTTCTGTGGAAGTGCTCTCAGTGAAATGAAGCAGTGGGGAACATTCTGGGATGTCTGGATCTAAAAGCTGAGGCTTCACTGTGCTTCAGCTCCTCAGCAGAGAACAGCTTGTGCATTGCTTAGCAGCCGTCACAGCTAGAGGGAGATACAGCATGTCAAGTGTTTGGCCTGGAAAAAACCCTCACTCAAAAGGCCTTTCCTAAACAGCAAAGTTGAAATCAGTTCAAGCCATGAGCCAGGCAGTGCCTCCCAACGCCCCCAGGACACAGCCCCGGTCTGAAGTGCCCCCCTCCCAGCAGAATCCACAGCAGCACTGCCACTTATCCCACTGAAGTGGTTCCAGACTAAAGAGTGGATGTGTGAGCTGAGGACATTTTCACTGAAACCAGAGATCATTAGCACCAAAACAGGAGACACAGAAGCTCAACTCCCCCTCTGCTCAACCAGCACTGCTGTCCTCCACCTCTCCTCTCATAGAAGTTACACAGGCCAAGGAGGAGACCAGAATGAGCTCCTGCCCCTCTGCTGGAACCAAACCCCAGTGGGAGTGAACAAACCCCAGCCCAGAACACGCTGCTGACACTTCACTGGCCAGGGGCCACTTGTACCTGAGCGTCCCTTCAGAGGCACCCAGGGACCCGAAGGCTGAATACATGAGGGGGCTCCTACTGTCCACGATTAGGTGACCTGGGGTAGGTGAAGCTACCAGGAAAGACACTCAAATTTTTTCAGGTGCTGCCATACGCCCCCAAAATTATGAGACTATCCTTTAAATTCACTACATTATTTCTGCTCTAGTTTTCCACACTACTTCAGTGTTCTTAATTAATGGGAGATGACTGACAACACTTACCAACACTCCTTATGTAAAAGCCACGTAGGAAAAAACCTCAGACTTTCCAAAACACAACGAATCTGTTGACTTTACAAAGTCAAATTGTACAATGTGATTACAACTTCACAACCAAAATACCCTTACATCCCTTAAGTGACTGTGTGAAGGTTCAATTATTTTATCTCGTATTTTCAGAGAAATTCAAGTGAAGAGTTTTGGGGTAGGGAGGATAATACCAAACCTGCTGGCAATGTAGAAAACTCCACAAAGGCTTCCTTTTTTTCTCGTTGTTCCAAGGGAAGCTGCCAGGGCATCTGATGGGGCTTTGCCATGACCTTCACCTTGTAGGCCATATTGGGCTTCAAATTAAAAAAATGGTACTTGTAGCTAGCAGCCTTGACAATGTCAAATTCCTCCTCGTTAAGGAAGATGACATGACTGTAATTACTGTTTGTAGGGAGCCAGGAGAGCTCAGCAGAAATCTGGGTTATGTTGTCCACTCTAAGGTTCGAGGGGGCTACGATGACGTCCTTGCCCACTAACAAAGTGCACTGCAGCTCGTCGGAGTTGCCCTTGTTGGTGATGCTCTGGATGGATATCCGGTACGTGCACGTGGAAATGTTGAGCTTTTCTATGAGAGCTTTCGTTCTGCTTCCCAAGGCTATGTTCATCCGGATTTCCTTGTCCACCAGGACGTTGTAGCTGCTGACGGTTCCCCAGCCGGGGGGCACTACCGGTGGCTCCCAGCCCACAATAACACTTTTGGCTAGTTGTTTAATAAGGGTGATTTTTCTAGGATAAGGCACAATGTCTTCTCCGATCTCATCAATGTTCACGTCCAGAGTCCCTGCGCCGTTGCTGATCACGCTGGAGTCTACGTGACTCGGGGGACTGATCTCCAAGAGATCTCCTTCCAAGGGAGGACCCGAGCGGTTGATAAAATTCTGATCTTGTTCGCTGCTGAGTGTGCTCGATAACCGGGTCTCGTTGTCTTGAACAAAATCTACAAAGTTTGAAGGGACTAGTCCTCTTTGTCCATCCAGGAGTTCTCCTGGTGAGAAAGAGCAATTCCATTAAAACCCCTGAAGGAGAATACTCTTTTCATGCCAGTGCCTTGAGAGTGGGCAAGGTAAGGGGCAAGGGATGAGTGAAAATACATAAACAACATCCCCAGTTTGAGAACACAAAGGCTTATTAAGGGAAATACCAGAACTGCCAGTAAGCTTTTTTGTCAACCTAAATCTTGCCAGCAGGAAAAGCTGACACTATAAAATATCTTATAATTAGCTTTGCCTGCAAGGAGCGGCTTTGCTGGTGCAGAAACTCTTTTAATTAACACCACGATGATAAAGCTAATTTTAGCAACCGATTTAGGAGCAGACGAAGGAAAGAATTTGGAGCGTGTTTGACAGATGAACTGATTTCAATCTGCATGAATTAGCATGAATTCACGGATTAAATAAAAAATACCTTCATAGAAGCCATCTTCGTCCATGTCTCCGTACACATAAAGGTACTTTCCTGCCGTAAGAGGGAGCTCCGCCTCTGGATTTTCATTTGGTCCATCGAAAGGGTTGTAGCTGTGGGGGGACAGGCAGAGGGCTGCTCAGGAAAGGGGCTACAGCTCCAAGGAGGGCAGCTTCCCCAGGCAGTGTTTGTGCTCCCCTTCTGAGACACGTTCTCAGTGGGCCTGGGTCAGTCTGTGCCTGTGAGGTCCCACCCTCCACCCTGCTCCCTCACGGGCTCTGCCCCTAAACCCACATCCCCTCCTGCAGAATTTACTTGGACACTTCTCACTTAGGACTCCTGAAATACACTGGCCAAAATTCTCTTTAGTCTTTAGAGTGAATTAAATCGAACTCAGTTGTGGGGTCTCTTTCAGTCACTGTACTCAATCTTATGTTCCTTTTACACAAGTCTAATAAACTTCTACAGAGACGAGGTAAAAGAAGACAAAAACAGTGAGTTACATCTAAAAGAAGCTACTGAGAGACAAAAAGTACTTATAAAGTACTTAAATCCACATCCATCCTGAAGGAAATTGTTAGCCACTGAAATTTTCATCATGACAGTACTTTATGCCTGAAATTTTAATGTGCAAAGTAGTGATGGACTTCAAATCTTTTCTTGCTTGAAGAAGTAATTTATAAGAACAGATGGAGACACCCTCCCTGAAGTAGGAGGTGCCCATTTAATGTGATTTAGACACTGAAGGACAGAAATGCAGAGGCCATGCTCAGCCCCCTCAGGCAATTCAGGCACGTGGACAGGGCACTGTTCTGCAGCCAGTGCCAACAGGAAAGGGGTCTGCTATCCAGAGCTTTAATTCCATGCAGTAATTCAGTGAATGAATAAAGTGAAGCCAAACCTGATGCTGAACATCACAGCTATGTATTGTATCTGTAGTGAGATGTTTTACCTGTAACGGGCAATGCAAAGATGGACTTTCCCAGAATATCTCTGCTTTGAGGTATTGGAATTCTGATCATTATCCATCTGTGGAGGGGGGGAGAAAAAAGATAATGTGATTTCAAAAAAGAGAGGAATGAACAGTTTTCCTGACAGGTGATACAAATCAGTGAACACACAGTATCAAGGAAAAAAAATTAAATTCTAACATGGAACACAACTGGTTAATTTAGCTCAGAAGGGCAGATTCCAGTGACTGAATACTTAAAACAAATGCTGAGTTTAGAACTGGTGCAATTGTCAACTTCCAAACACTTGCAGTGAGTATCACGCAAAATATCCCCCTTGCCAACCCAACCCAACCCAATCCAATCCACAGCATCAGCATCTGCTGAATGCCACCTTTTCCACTAACAGAAAGAAATAATACATTTTCTTCTGGATTTAACATCACATTTAATTCAATCCTGCAAAGCCACACGTTCATTCTATAACAAATCTGGTCTACAAAACCTGGAGATTTAATTGTGGTGCTGAATCAACACAGACTCTGCCTATTTTAGCTCTGCACGAGGTCTCTCAATGGTAAAACAGTAATTTCTGTTATGCTTCGAGCTAGCAGAGGTTTTAAAGTGAGAGATGAACTTCCATTCTCTTACTGCACAGTTTGCTGTGAGCCATTTCAGAAAAAATGACCAACTTTTTGCCTGAGCTTGAGAGAACTTTAATTAAGGTAAAAGTACTGGGTTAACAGTGGGATGAAATTAAATAAATTGTCGAAAAACTGAACAAAATTTTACAATCTAGACAGAGTGAACACTGAACTGCAACTTTCAGGTCTAAACTGGTCCCAGCCAAAAGCACGCCAGAAAAATACTGAGTGAGGTCCCTTTTGCTCTGAATTACCCTCTGAGGGGTGGTTTAGCCCAGCACACTCTGTCCTGCCAGCACTCAGCTCCAGCTCCAGGACACTCCCTGCCAGCTCCCAGGGATTCCCCCTGTGCAGCACTGGGGGATCCAGGAAAATCCGCCAGGATTATCACTCTGACACCTTTATACGGGCACCTCCTCAAGCACACAACCAGCAATGGTTATTCTAGAAGGCTTTTTTAATAGGAACAACCAGGGCAGTTGCAAGTGTATTTTTTGCAGAGTATCACTTATTTATTTATTTATTTATTTTTTTATTTTTTTATTTATTTATTTCAGACTTCCCAGCATTATGCTCCATTTTTTTAGATTTTATTCAAACACTCTCCCTTGGGTCTGGGTATCTCTAAAAAGGAATGGAGCTTAATTTCTGTGAGCCTGCATAATGTAAGCGTGCATCACATAATTACACTCCAGAAGGCACAAAACGTACAATTCTGCAAAAGAGGGCTTGACATCCTCAGTGAGAGATAACTCAAAAATAATAGAAAAGGGGAATTAAATTTGATGTGCACTTCCTCTGTTCCTTGCTGTTAGTTCTGCTTCCCTAAGTCTCCTTGCTAAGCTGCTTTTTCTGTGGCCTCTTCAGAAAGCAGTGAATGTTTCCACTTTTCAGTAATGCTGCTACACAAACGTACACAAACATTTCTTGTGGGTAATCCTCAGCTGTGCCCATGGAATTCCCACTATACAAGAATCTAACATTTTGTTGAATATCCTCGGCCTCGTGAGCCTTTTGGAAACATTTTGATTCTATCAACTCTCACAGGTTCAGCAGCAACGAATAGAACACAGACAGAAAATATGCACACAGTTGCAACTTATTTACTCCTGTAAAGATTGAGAAAGGGTTTTCTTGAAATGAAGGGTAAAATCTGAAGATCATTTCCTCATGGCTGTCTGCCCACATAAACCATGGTATTTAACAGAAAATAGTACCCTTCTACGAAGTTTACAACATTTGTTCTGTGGAGTTTTTATATTCAACATTTGTCCTAAATATTAAAAATCAACTTGTTAGGGCACTTCTGAAAAGTTCTTCTGAGCTTCCCACTGGATTTCTACTGGAATTCTACTGAAAAACAGAAAAGCTTCCTACGAAAGGAAGAACAGAACCTCTCAAAAGTATGACTGAATACAAGATGTAGACTTGAATGACTTTAGTGACATCATCCTTCAAGTTTCACGTCCATTTCCCAGGCTCAGAATCCTTTGGGAGAGGCTGGGGAGGCTGTGAGCAGGTGGTGGCTGCCCTGCTCTGGGGGGGAGATACACACATCATAAAACCAGGCAGAGAACGAGTCCTGCAGAATGAACCATTTCCTGTCACAGCATCCCCGGGGCACCGCAAGGAGCCCCTGTTCCCTTTGCCCAGGTTGTACCAAAGTCACACCTGCTGGGAGACACAATAAAGCACCAATAAACCTGCCCAACACAGCCCCGCCCCACAGCAGACACAGCCAGAAATGCTGGTTTGCACCTCACCCAGAAGCACTAAAATGCTCTGTGTGCATCACTGGGGGCTGAGATCTTCCGAGAAGCCCGAGTTCCGCACACGCCCGATTTTTATCCTGTGTAAGTAGGACATCAACTGCAGCTTCTTTGGAAATATCCCTTGAATTCCCACTGATCACGTTCCCAAGTTGCCTCAGAAAATGAGAACATTCATGTCTTGATTTTTTAAAAGCAGGTGGATCAACCTGCATCAGCCTGCTGGGGCAGAGAAGCCTCAGCCCTAAATCACTTTTTCAGTAAAAAATTCAAAAAGACTCACGTCTGAATCAAATCTGCATCTCGGGGTACCAGATCTTGACTTGGACAGGAATGTAGGTTTGACAGACAGTTGTTCTGGTTTGTCTCCAGATATCTGAAGGGGTCGTATGAACTCTGAAATCACACAGCGACTTCCAGAAGGACTTTCATGACCTGGCAGGGAACAAAACACACACGAGAATAAGGAATGGTTCTTGAGCAGAAACACTGCCAGTACACAGCAGAAGGTTATTTTCCTTTCCTGTTAAAAATCATTCAAGAAGACTCTGGTGGGTAGACTGCAGAGCACAGAAGCAGCTCAGCTGCAAGTTCCCAGACTTTTGGTAAATTGCTGAAGTCAACAACACGTAACAAACCATAACGCAGAAAGGGAAGGCATTTTAATTCCAAGAATTCAAAGGTAAAATTTCCCCCAGTGAGAAAAAGCCCACCTTGGTTCTGAGCACCCTGAAGTGTTTGGGGAAGTTAATGTGAACTCTGTGTAACACACCCAGCACTGAAAGCTGCTGTTGGAACCTTTATTTCTTTTGGGGACTCTGTCATATACTGGAAAGGAGAATCGAGTCATACATGTGCCTTCTAAAAAAGAGACTGAAGTGCTGATGGTTTAGCTGGCAGGATATTCATGTTGAAATGAAGTTGTTTGACTCCTGGCAGGCAGGAAGTGCCACGAGCACCTGCTGCATGCTCCTTAAGAGTTCCTCACTGACACCAGCACCAACCACGTCCTGGGGTCCCAGTGCCGCCTCTCCAGTTTCTAAAACGTGGAAACTAAGGCTGTGCACAAGGAAAAATCTCCAAAAATCCTTTTGGAATCTTTTTATTGTGCTGTTTAAAAACAGTTTAGAAGAAAGGAAAAGACAGATTATACTGTTCATCAAACAGCCTAAGGAGGCTGAACACTCTTATCTCCTCCCAACTCGAGTGAAAACCAGAGGTGAGACAAGTAAAAAGAACAAAGTCATCAAGGTTCCAAGAAAGACTAATAAAGCCTGGTATAAAACACTTGTACATTTTTTCCTTTTGCTGTCAGTTTAGTCCCCAAAGCACATGAAAGCAGGAATTGTGAACTGAGCTGAATTTTACCTGCAGCACGAGCAGAAGTTACAGCAGAGCACACGGTGCTGCTGACACTGCCAGATACGCAGTGTGTTCTGCCTCTCATTAACATAATGAGCCTGTGCTCTAATTTCTCAGACCCTGAGTATGTGTAGGTTCAGCATTTCCTCTCCCGTTCTGCCAGAAGTCTGGACAGCAACGTTTTGCTACTGAATTGCAAGATTCCCAGCCCACGTCACCAGGGATTATCAGTGGAACCTCTTTATTCAGACTGCAGAGGAGAATAAGCTCCAAGAACATCATCAGAGGGTTTTTCTGGTGTGCTCATTAGTCCAATATGATTAATTTTCTCTGCATCACTGTAATTTACAGCAGGACAGCTTAAGCACATTGACAGCAGGGAAATATACAACTCACCATACAAAAGATTAATTACAACCAGCCCCACTTAGAGCAGTCCCCAGGCTGGAAAAGGGCACATTTTTTATTCTTGGAACCTTTCTCACATATATAACAGAGAAGTCCTCCCCGTTCAGGAACCTTTAGCCAATTTAGCTCCTTCTGTTTGCTGTTAATGTGTTTACCATATCAGGCTGTCAGCACCGAGCTATAAATAACTGGGCCAACTGTGATTATTCACTGAAAGGAAGCTGCTGTTTGGGCTCAGACCTCCTGCATTCTCCAGGCTTTGTTTTTAAATTACTGGCACAACGTACAAGATGTGGAGGAAGGTTCTAGGGCAACGCAGCCCTTGCTCTGCAGACATGTAGGATAACAGCCAGCACAGGAACACACATTGTCAGGACCTCCAGGAATATCAGGATGCTGGAAGTTATGGATCTGTCTGACTTTTTTCACTTGGAAAATGAGGTACATCAAATTTACCCTGAGTCCTTAACACAGTGGAGAGAAAAGTGTGGGGTAGCTGTGACTGCATGAAGGGCCTGGGCACACCTCTGGCCCCAGACAGAGCTGGTGACCCCACAGAGCCCCCCCAGACACCTCAGTGCCCCACAGAGGGGCTGAGCACTCAACAGCAGCAGCCACAAACTGGGAAGAACCAGCCAGCCCTACCGAACTACCTCAGCAGTGAGTTCTGTGTACTCTGCAGAGGAGCCTTTTAAAAGGTTATGAGGCAAATATTGTGTGTAAATTCATGTGGATTCTGTGTATGTAGAGCCATAGCTGGGTTAAAAAAATAAACACAAGCATCATCAAGTAATGCCTTTGCAAAATTGAGATTCAGAGTGCAGGAAGCACACTCCTCCCGAGTATCTGTAATCTCCTGGTCATTGCTGCAAGGATGTCTGCTCCTGCAGACTGTGAGTACAGGAGTACAGGCAAAAAGGGCTGCATTTAAAAACTGGCCTAAGTTTGCCTCCAAAAAAAGAAACTGATTGAACCTGGTTCTCTCGTCCATCCAGGGTAATTACAAGGATGGCCCTGGGCTTGAACAGCAGAATGTGAAGGAATCAGACCTACAGACTGTTTTAAAGCTTGTTAACTGGAAACCTACAAAAAAGAAAACAAACAAACAAACAAACAAAACCCAATAAAACACCTTTCCTTTTATATTTTCCCTCTGGAAAAAAACAGAGTTAAAAATAAAATATACAAGAGGTCAGCTCATAAGAACATACAGAGCAGCATCTAGAAATGTCTTTTTTTTTCTCTTTAAATACTAGAGAAGAACCTTATAAAGCCACAGGGGTTTTGTCCATGACGTCTTTTTAAATCCATTTTTGCTCAAAATGGCCTTTATTTTCCCATGACTGGGAAATATTTGCTAAGGAAATCTGAAGAACACCCTATCAAGGAAAAAGGAAGAGCAGCAGACCTAATTTAAACATTTCAGGAGAATTAGATCTGTCCCTACGTGCATTACAATTAGACTCTCCATTTTATTTATTGCAATTGCTGATTCCATATGGACTACCTAAATTATCTAGAAGGACCATTTAAATGAGCCTTTTAACTGATGAATAATAAATCCTAAGGCTTCTGTGTCTGATTGTGACATTATTGTATGTTTAAAGTGAACTTTTCATGCTCTAATCCATCCTGGCTGGGTTTATTTCATTTCCTGATACATTCAAACATCACTAATTAAGGCAAAGCAGCTGGTCATAAACTGATCTCATTTCCATCATTTGCTTTGCTCTGAAAGCTGTCCCTGTGTTCCCTCTTGTGTTCTTTCTTCCTCACACATAATAAAAATAATTACACTTGTGGTTTGAAGAACCTGCTGTACTCTACCCCCGTTACTGAGAAAGGGCTGGTTTCAATAATTAGGAACCCTGCCCACTTGCTCAAACACGACGTTATTGTTATCAGTGCATTCATCCTGAGGATGAATGTTGTCCAAGCACTTCTGATGTTTAGACACAAGTGCTGCAGGCCCTGAATTCTAAGTCCCATAAAAATCAATAGGTTTTGAGAAAAGGTTTAGAGAGGAAGGCCCTGAAATGCCTTGGGTACAGAGCTGGCTGTGTTTGCTGTGGTTTTACTCAAAGGTTGAGTAAAACCACTTGGTTTTTTTTCTTACTTGGGAGACTTCAGTTTGGTATGTTTTGAAGTTTTTAAAAAGGTTTTTCCGTTAGCATTAGAAGAATAAATAAAAATTAGTTTGGAGAGTTTGACTGAGTACCTTAAAATGTTTAGCTGATTTTCATTTTTCATTCAATCAGTTGCAGTGATACAGGCTGGACCTTCACTTCTGCCTGAAGGACGGTTCAACACCTAATTACCTTTCCTTTTAAATTAATTGTTTCCTTGAAAATCCTGCCCTTAGAGACGTGAGGGGATAATGCTGTTGGTATTAAGGAAATTTCTACTAAATTCTTATGTCTATCAGGAAATGCCTTTGGAATTCCCCATTTAGTGCACTTTAATATCCGCTGAGGAAAGGCTTGCAGCTCCAAAGAGCCCAAGCACTAACAGGGACCAGGGCGGGCAGCAGCCCCAGCTCCGTGCTCAGGAAGCCAAGGCACACAAAGCAGAGCCCCTGGGCTGAGCTGAAGGGAGAGCAGGACAAGGATGGCACCTCGGCTCCTTCTGCCTCGGCTCCTTCTGCCTCGGCTCCTTCTGCCTCGGCTTCACCCTTCACTGGCACTGCTGCTCGTCTGCAGCAGAGCGAAATCATTGCTGATTTCCAGGCCCCCGTGCCCCAGAGTTGTTCTAGCAGCTTAGGGGAAAAAAGTCGAGACCATTTGATTTTTCCAGTTGCTTTTCATACTTATTTTCAAACAACTTTGGGGGAATCTGTAAGTTATGAGAATGACCTGGCAACTGTTTCTTTGCAGGACAGCTGAAGTCATTCCAGCCTGGGTGACACTGACCACACTCCCACATGGAATAACACACAATCTAACGTGTCATTTAATTGGAAGTTGTTTTTAAGAGTCCCCAGGTAACCTCTTGCCTTGATCTCTGTAATTTTCCAATGAATAATGGATCATTTACAAAGCTCTGCACTTAGGAGAGCCGTTGCCTCTGGCAACAGGAGATGACCTGGTGGAAGTTCAGCACAGATCTTGGATAAACACATACTGTTGACTGTGCTGGGGACTGTAAGTGTAAGAACATCTATACAGATGCAAATGATTTTTTTTTTTTTTTTACTTTACGTTCTCCATTTCTTTTGAAACTACTTTTTGCTTTTTAAAATGTTTTACTTTCAAATTTTTAAGGAGAAGTGCATAATTTCTGTTGAACAAATGAAACTGAGCCCAAACAATTTTCATGTCTGTCAAAATACTCCATTTTCTACTCAGCTCTATTTATTTAGATGATTTTTTAGGTAATGGCCAATGCAGTGCGTGGGGTCTCTGTGCTTTCCTTCCCCATTACCTCCTCCTTCAGCAAGACAGCAGACCTGCTCCTGGCCCTGAAACAGGGCAGGGTTTACAACAAAGCCTGGGTATGCAGATGGTCATTGCTCTCACAGCAGAGGTATACTTTCACATGAGGAATACACAATTTTAATGCTGAACACTCAATGATTAGAGAGAATTTTGCTCACAGCAGCGCCCAGGTAAAACTGGAACAAGCTCAGTGAAGGCTTAAGAGATACTCTGAAATTTAAGCAAGTCACCAAACAGCAACAGGCGTGGATTCTTTCCTCCACGTGTGCAGCAAACTCTCTGTACATCACAGACTTGCACGGGGCAGCACCGACACCAGTACCTGCTGGTCCTTACCTTTGCCTATAGAAGTGGCAATTCCATTCATTAACTGGGACAGGGACTTGCCAGGAGAACCAGAGAGATCGGGGGGTGCCAAGGAGTTGCTGCTCAGGAGGTCGATCTTGCCTGCCTGCTGCCGGAACCTCTCCAGCTCCCTGGACAGGAGGTTAAACTGCTCGCTCTGCGTCCGGCATTTCTCCTCCAGCTCCCGGACCTTGGCCTGCACAACCAACACAGGCACGCCGTGAGAGCCCGGCAGGGCTGCCTGCAGCAGCTCCTCTGAGCTACCAGGAGGCCAGGACAGGCAAAGGATTTGGGACAAACAGGCCCACAGCCTCCCCCTGCATCCTCGCCCACACTTGGAGCCCGGCCTGCGGGCAGCCCTGCGATGCTGAGGTGATTTCTCCTTTCATCGCCCGTCTCCACAGGGGAAATTCCTCATCATGGATTTTGGCAGTGCTAAAAAAAATCACTGCCAAGAACACCTGCAAACAGATCCCACAGTTTTGTGACTTCTTCACACATCTCTGAATGTCAGTTTTGTGTGCTTTTCCAACCTTCTCTAATCATCAGGTGTATTTCTGAGGTTTGCCCATCTTCTGCCATTAAGCTGAAGCCTCCTAAATTGCTACATTAACATTTGTGTATTAAAAACCCAACAAGAGCAAGAAAACCCCCAGTGGCTCCTGCAGAATTTGGGCCCAGCCACTGGCTGAACTGCCCTTAAAAACAATGCTGCTCACTGTAAAGCCAAACCACACCAGGCGCCAGCCTAGAAGAGGCTTTTGTAAGGGTGGGAGAGGTACCAAGATACAACATTTTTGTTTGAATTTTGAGGCATCAGGCTTTAACAGAATAGAACCTAAGAGATAAGCTTCAGCTGGGAGCTGGGAATCTGCCTACGTACGGCTCACGAACTCCTGGGGTGAGGAGATGGATGAGGTGATGCCAGAGACATTCCCTGGCTGAAAGCAGCGACAGAGGGCACGGGGAATGCAGGGGGGTTCCTACAGGTTTTACTCAAAACACAGAGAGAGTAGTGAAGACCCCACAGCATGAAACCCCCTTTTATCCAGATCTGCACATTCACCGTAGCAGCTAAATTGAGGATATTATAATAATGTATCCCACTCTGGTGCTTTATGATGAACAAACATCACCTTCCTGCATTAAAAACCCCTCTTGTGCTCAGTTAAGCAACTGAACTAACAGAGGAAGTCTGGATATCAATTAAATTCATTCAACTGAATTAACAATTTTGGTTTCTTTAAAGAAAAGTAACATTCTCAGTTCATGTAAGAAAAACTGTACATTTTTTATATCAAGGGAACAACATATATTACATACCACCTCTAGAAAGATCCTACCTAAAGGAAAATACTCACAGTACCCAGAAGAACCCAAAAATCCAAATTTTCTACTACACAAGGTGGTACTTTGTTCCTTTTCTAGTAACAAATACTTTTTGAAAGTTGGAGTGAATTTTGAAGATACAATTTCTTTGCATTCATAACACACAAATTAATTTATTTCTGCAAAAGAAATCTCAGGGTATGCATCTGATTGATTATGAAACAAAACATGGTAAGAATCAGACACTGTGGGAGTTTTACACAAACATGAAATGCTTGGGGGTTTTGTCTTTCATCTTTTCACTGTGGTTTTGAGCAAATGAGATGTCAGACTTTGCTACTTGTTCATTTGCTGCATGAAAATGGCATCTATGGACAGTGTCAAAGGACAAGTTAAGCAAACATTAAGCAAACAAAGAAGTAAACTGCTTTGGGTTTTTTGGTCCCCACTTTCCAATGGAAAGTTTAAAGTTGAGCTATTCAACTCTCTAAGAATATTTACTGACCTTTCCACATGCAGTTATGGAAACTCTAGCACTAAATAAAAAATGAAAGCATCACAATCCAGACCTCAACAAGAAGCTAAGGCTGCCTTAAAAATATTTCTGAAGAAGTATTAATATTAGTATTTTTTAACTTAAAAATTATTTGTATTTTGGTAAATGCCTTCTTTGTCTTTTCTTCTGAGCATGTAGAAATTTCAAGTTGTTCTCTCACGACTGTACGAAAGAAAATGCCTTTACTGCTTTATTTTTAGCAGGGTGGTGAGTTAGAAGTGAGCACGAAGCTGGTATTTTATATAAAGAAAATCTGCCATAAGATCCACGACTGAGCTTCCAGGAGGCATCCCCACGCTCCTCCTTGTTCCCTGACTCCAGGCATGTGCTTGCTTTGTCAGCCAGCGTCCCCTCACTGGAGAAAATCTGCAAGTTTGTGGTGGGCCCTGCAGAGCTCACGGCCCCAGCATCCTGAACTGTGATCCTGTGCCGGGGCTCCTGCCACAGAACCTGTCCTGAGAAGGGGGCACGGAGGTGCCCAGGTGTGCCTAGAGCTGCGGCTGCCCGGGACATTCCTGCTCGGAGCAGACGGGGTGTCTGCCACCGGGAGCTGCAGCCTCACACAGCCGCTGAAACCCAAACGGCTTCTGGAGTGGAGAACGGGGCAGACTCCATCCGCTGCAGGACAGACACTGTGCACACAGGACAGGTAAGATGGTGAGCAACTTTCCAGGTGGGCAGGTTTGAATTCAGAGCAGTAATTAGCATGTTCTGCTGTGCAGCTGCTATCTCACAGATTAACTGTTGGCAGAGCAGCAATGGCTTTCACTGGGCGGCTCCGATCAGCCTCAGGTGAAAATATCACATGAAACAATCTCTGTATTAGCAAAGAAACAATCTGAATTCAGACAAAATCCACACAGCCAGAAAGTTCCAATCTTGAGTGAATTACCAAACCATTCCTACTGGGCATGCTTGTAAGGAAGTGTATTTGAAAACCAGGATCAGAGTTCTCATTAAATCATGCCAAGATCAATTTCCTGTAGAAAAAGTATTCTGATTTTGATGATTTGGTATGAGGCCAATAAATGCAAAGCATGCTTGCATAACAATGGTTCTAGCACGTGTCCCATGCAAGGTGAGGCAGGGCTGTCGCACTCATTTTCAAGGGAAAAGTGCAGGGTTCAGGACAGGGAAAGGAGAATTTATGCCCTAAAATACCTGCATGCTGTCCAAGGTGTTCTGGATGAAGTGCAAAGCAATAAATCCCAAACAAGACACAGTAAACAAAGAGATGTGAAATAAACAAAGAAATATAAACAGTTGTGAATACTTTTTTTTACATTTCAAAGCAAAGTATATTAGAACAGTTACACGTGTAAAAACATGCATTAACACAAACCACACTGGAGAAATCAGCACTGCTGCTGATCTGAAACTGCAAAAGGCACATTAAATAAAATGCTAAAAAATAATGTGCTTGTGGCAATAAAAAGCAAAAGCTTTGGAAACCTTGTTGGGGTTATGCAAATCAGAGGCTGCAGACAAATCAGCTCAGTAAGAATTGTGCTCAGCTTGAGGGGGGGAATGATCTCTTGCCTGTCTTGTTTCTGTTTCCCTGTATCACAGACTTTCCACCAGGAATTAAATAATAATTTCACCTTACAGTCTGGAAGCTAAAGCAAACTTTATATAAATGATGATAATGAAAGCCTGTGAGTGAAACACATTCTGTGGGAATATTAACTTTTATAGACACTAACAAACAAATGCTTTAATTTTTTTTTTTTTAAGTTGATCAATGCACCAGAAAAAAACCACCTTTCACCAAGGCATGGCCAGCAAGTACACACACAGGAACACTGTGGGAAGGGACAAAGACTGGAAATTACCTTTAGATAAAAGCAGATTTCTAAATGAAATATTGACAGTGCACTTGCTATTACCACCCATATTCTTGCACGTCCTTCAGGACACGTACGTTAACACTTAATAACCATTTAATGCCTTTTCCTCAGGCACAAAAATGAAGTGCTCTCTCTCTAGCACAGCCTTTGAAGGTTTTTTGAAGTACCTCAATTCTTTCATTAGGTTTACAATTTCTGGTTCTTTAACATGTTGCTTTATGTTTATTAGACAGTATTTAATTAGGAACCCTAGGTAACTGATTGGTGTTTGCTGCTATATTTCCAGCCTTATAAATCAAAATTTTCATAATTAATCACTCCCTTTAATAGTATTTTACAGAAGATGGAACTAAAAGAGAAACATACATCACTTCCAACAGCTCAGCCTAATGCACTCCTAACTGAATTATAAATCTTAAAGGGTGCAATTACATCAGAAGAGAAAAAAACCCCATTTGCCTACATATTCCTTGAAATGAGCAAAAGTGATGATGCTGTAAAAGTATCCCATTCAGAAGGGACCCTGAACAAGCCAAGGTAACCCAGAGGATCTTACCTCTAGCAACTGAACTGCTCCTTCATGTTCCTTCTTAGCTTCAACCTGAGCCTTGTTTTTATGGAAAAGGAAAAAGAGGGGAAAGGAGGAAGAAGGAAAATTAATTAGTCATGCCACATACAATATGCTCTAAGCACATAAAGCAGCAGACTTCTCCTCAAATCCAGAGCCAGTTTCCATCCAGGAGGGGTGGCTGTGCCAGCCCTGCCCGGCACTCCGGCTCCACGCCTGGGAATCACTGCTGCTTTCGGAGGCTGAGTGCCAGCGAGGCTGCAGGGCAGTGCTGTTTGCTGGACCAACACAAGCCTGCTCAACACACTGCAACACCACCTCAGAACTCCCTGAAACCCTCTAAATCCAAACTGAAATGGAGTTTGCTGTTGTACATTGCGGGGTTCGTGGTGCAGAAACCTCCCTGAGCAGCTGGGAGAGAGCAACACAAAAATTAAGCTCGTTCTTTTAATGAAGCAACAGCATTGATCATCAAAGTAAACAGCTCACAAAACAAGGCAACCACAAGAAAGGCTGTTTGAAAAGAGGAGTGCAACATCTAAGGTTCTATCAACTGAGTCAAAGACAAAAAGAGGGAATCAATAAGGGCAGAAAAGTGTCTTTTATGTAGCTCAGAAACTCAGTCATCAAATTTTGGTTGGGCAAAGTCTAAACCCTAAAACCGAACAAATAGCACTCATCAACTTTGGGTTATCCTCAGTTTACTTTCATTTAAGTTTTCAGTGTCTTCTCTGTTGAAGCTGGCCCAAGATCAGCACAAATTTTGTTAACAATGGTGTCATTCTGCACATTCCTCCCCAGAGAAAAGTGTTAAACCCCTCCTGTTTAGTGCAGGACAACACCCCACAGCCTTTCTAACTGAATGTGCCAGACAGCCCCAGGATGGACACAGGTGCAGCTTTGTTTAACTTCATTTCCCCCACTGGTCAGGGCTGCCCTACTCCTACTGCCTTCAGCGGGAGCTGGGTCAGGCCATGAAGTGCCCAAACCCACAAACCAAACCCACAAACCAAACCCACAAACCAAGCCCACGGACCCCGACTGCCCCTCCCCGTCCTGCAGGGTGACAGAGCCCCCCTGCCCCGCAGCACAGCCCCATTCCTGCCTGCACCACAGTAATAACTCTCACTGCAAGCAGGGGATAAAACAGTGGCTCCACGAGCACCAGCAAACATGGGATAGCAGGTAACAGAAAGCCTTGAGTCATCCATCATGGCAAGTTTAATAAAACCTCCCCAGAGTGTGAGTTCTGGATGAATGATTACAGAACCTGCATCAATAGCTATCTCTCCTGGACATCAAACTGCCTTGTATTAAGGTTTTCTTGCAGAAAAAGACCATCTGATTCCCCATCAACACAAAACCTCGATGGACAATATTATGTTCTTCCTTTTAGGCTGAAAAATCTGATCAGTCTGTACATATATTAAAAAGAGAATGAACTCTCATTTCTATTCAAAGTGCGACAGCAAATGCACCGGGCTGCAGCAGTGACTGGCTCTGCTCTGAACTGCACGTTTTGGTGGCTCATCAGCACCAAGAGTGCTGTGGAAGCCATCCTGTTACTGCCCAGACCTTCCACTTCCCTTTGAAACACTTTTTCAAGTAAAGATGACTAATAAAAAAGAAAAGGTAAGAAAGAATTTAACACGCATGTACTTGGTCCATCGGGAGGCCAGCTCTGGATGAAATGTGAGCCAGCAGTTCCTGGTTAAAGCTGGCAGTGATGTGTTGTAGTTCCTTAGATAACAGATTTAGTTAAAATATTTATCTGCTGGGCTTGTTGCACTGGGTGAAATACCAAGTTCAACACAACCTGGGCTGTGCTCAGTGTCTGTCACGCTGCAGCTCAGCACCAGGGACAGCAGAAGGAGTGGCACAGAGATTTGTCTCCTGCTCCCAGTCCAAAGGAGGATTTATTAGAAGAATGTAACAAAAATTAGCAAGAAATGCTGTATCTTTCTTTGATTTCTTTCCTTTGCCAGGAAATTTAAGTCCAAAATTTATGAGGCAGCTCTAATAATAACAGCTGAATATAACTAGAAATGGCATTTTGCAGTGTGCCTAAGTACATTTATTGAGGAAGACTAAAAGAAAATTAACTGGAAGATTTCATTTGGTCAACTACAGCTTTCTATTTCAAGCAACTATATTAGATACATCTTTTATTCTGCTGAGAAGGTCCCTCCGTGCAAATTCTCTACCAAATTATCATTAGCAGCTTTATTTCTGTGTTTTCATCTAGTCCAGCAATTGGAAAAATCAACATTAGCACTGAGACAATTGCTGCTTTAAGTGACTTTGGCAAGACTGAAACTCAACATCATGTTTTTTGTATTGTAATGAATACTGAGAAATTGCATTGTGGAAAAAAGAAGCCTTAAACTGATTTGTGAATTGTGAATTAGAGAATGACCTTGGAAATGAGGTATTTAAGCAAGTGTTTCGTTTCTGTGGTGGGCTGATGCTGGCTGGACACCAAACCCTTGCCAAGCAAACACGACACATTCTTGAAAAGGAAGATCAACTGTGATGTGTCAGTACCTTGATGAGACTTTCTTTAATTTAATTTACTGGAGAAAGGGAGCAAGAACTGCATGTCTGGCAGAGGAAGCCAAAGAAATCCCAACAAAACACTGACATGCCAGTGAGCACGTTAACAGCACGCTGGAAATGGCAGAGACCTCGCACTTCCATTACCAACAAATTAAGACTGGACTCCTCTGTGACATTTAAGAAATGCACAAGTATTACCCAGCCAAATATAGAGGGAAGCAGTGGAAATACAAAGGAAATCCATGAGACTGTGGCCCTCTTACCCCTGTTGGGAAAGAGAAAACTCAGACACAGTGGGGTCAGGTTAATGCTCACTGGCATGAACATTTATAAATCCTTCAGCACAGCCAACACCCCCGTTACAGCACAGCAGCAGCATGGAACAGTCCAGGGCAGGGAGCAGCCTGGCAGCTGGGTGGGAGCTCCTTCAAGAACTCCTTCAAACCAGGAGATCCATCCCACGCCGTTTTCTCTGTCCCTGCAACTCTGCTCCCACCTGCCTCACCCTGTCCCCTGTCCCCATGTACCTTCTGCAGCAGCTGATCTCCTGCTGTTTGGCGTTGAGAACAGCCAAGGCTTGCTCATGCTCCAGCTCCAGCTGTTGCCGCCGTTCAGCAGCCTCTCGCATGTGCTGTGCCAGGGGAGAAGGAGAACTGTCAGGGCGCTGTAGCGATCCCAGCTGCAGCCACGCGAGCTGCCACGGCCAGGGAGGCACATGTTCCCTGCACAGAAACCTCCCTGGCATCCCTCAGAGGCAGCAGGGGAACCAGGACTTAGAGGCGTTCTGCCAAAGCCAAACTCAGGCATTTGGACATCGACCCCTCACAGGAGCCACGGCTCTGACACTGCCGGGGATGTGGCCTCGGGGATGCTCAGGTGAGCAGGGCCCATTGCACCCAGCAGGCACACGCTTTTGTGGGGCTTTGTGCTGAAAAACTAAAGCGTGGAAAAAAATTACCTTGACAATTCCCTAAGTGCCTCTTTATCCAGGACATGCTGCTGTGATTTGTTTTGCAAATGCTGACCCAAAAGAAACAGCTTACCTTTGCTGATCTCTGCCTATTATCTACAGAAAATTAGACAGAACAAAACTAGCACAGGTGGATTTGGACAAAAGGGACTATACAGTGCTCAAAAACAACTTCTGCAGTATATTTGATGCTAATGACTCAAAGCAATATGAGAGAGGTTCCTGGGAAGAGCACAAGCTGAACAATGTCAAGATACCCTTTGCAGATAGAAATCTTTTTCATTACAGGTTAATATTACTCCCCCAGCATCACTATAACTTTCAAACACCCTCTTAATAAACAGGAGTTAAGAAAGATCTCTTTCTAGATTCTGATCTCTTCCCTTGGCGAAACTCGTATTAAAGATTTTTATTTTCCAAATTACATATTATTCCCAAAATACTCTCTGAGCAGAGGCACAATGTCTTATCTGCAGCACCAGTTATTACACACAAACCTATTAGAGATCAGTGCTTGGAAACACAAATGCATGGCTAAAACTGACAGGAGCAGCCCAAAATACCTCTTACTGTGTACAAGAGAAAATTTTATCAAGCGTATTTCTAACCTGTAAGGAGCTGTTACTGCCTGCTCCACACTACTCACAGCACAGAGGGACAGCCAGGGAGGCTGACATTGCTCAGCCTGGATATGTCTGCAAAAGAAGCAGAAATTTCTCCACCTGGCCTCTGCTTGGGATTTATTTACTTTTTGTTTGATCAAAAACAACAAGATTTCCCACTTTGTAAGTTTTGACCCTCAACTATGGCTTGTTTCGTGAGGATTTCATGTTTTGCCTGCAGACATTTCTGCCCTGCACACTGTACAGAAGTTCATGGGTAACACCTGCTCTCAGTATAACGACCAAGAAGAACGGCTCTGATTCTCATCTCACCTGAATGAACATCACCCATTTCACCACCCAGCCTTCCTCATGATTTAAATTAGCATGAAGCTGCATTTACTGAGCTCAGCAGCTTCCATCACATCTCATGTAAAACTGGACATGGATGGAGCATCAGCACACTTCTTAAATTCAGCAAATGGTGACACAATCAAATAATTTTCACACCTTTAATTAAACCCTTTAATTATCAGGAAAAAAACTCTCTCAAGATTTAGTATCTGAATTGGTACAGCATATTTTGAGCTCTTACTATTTTACAAAAGCTACTACAGAACACTTCTAGTTCTTTGAAAAGGTCAGTAAATAATTAATACTGTGAACATACAGTGAATCTATAAAATGTAATGAAGAAACAGATTGTGATCCACGATCTGTGATTTTCCCCCCTTTCAGTTCCTGTGGTTCCTAAAATATCTATTTAACGATCTGGAGTGCCCAGATTTTAAGGTCAGAAAAGACCACTTGGTCATCTGTGTTAACCTGCAAGCCCCCCTCAGCCATTTCAGCCCTGCAGGACCTACTGAGCACTGAAAGCAGCAAGGATCTCCTCACCCAGCATCTGCCCCTCCCTGGCACGACAATCACACCTCCCCCAGGCCAGGGCAATTCCCCTCCTCACACACTGGCCTCAAACTGGTTCTCTGCAGGTCTGCTCTCTGCACATCATCTGCTGCTGCCGAGCCCGAGCAGGGCAGGGCAGGGCAGGGGGATGCAGGAGAACAGCAGGACAAAGCTCTGAGCTGCTGGATTCCTCCAGGCCTGGCTCCCACAAAGAGCACACGGCCTGTGCAGGAGGTGACAGTGACAATCCATTTGTCTGTGCTACTGCTGTCCTTAGTGCCAGGCAGCTTAGAACTTTCTAACGTGTAAATCTGCACTTCCCTTTTGCAGCCTTCCTAGAGGTCCCAACAAAGCTGTTCCAACATCAGAAGGCAAACCCACAATTAACAGGGCATAGAAAAAAATACAGCAGGGACTCCCTACATCAACACAACTGTCAAATAACGCTTTGTCCTTCAAAGAGAGTGTGAAGAAGTCACCTCGTCAGGGGGTCTCTGAGACCACAGGCACGAATCCTGCTGTGCAGCACGGAAGGGACAGGGGACATCCTGCATTTATCAGTTTTCCTTCCAACTACAGCGCGAGAGAGCCGTGAGCACAAACTGCTGCTGAAAGGGCACTTTAGAGCCTGCTCAAACGGTTCTGGTTTCCTCAGCTTCCTCACGGGCACAGGGGCTGGACAACGGACAGCCCGCCGTGGCTCCGGCAGCCGCAGGCCGAGCAGAGAGCCCAGTGCTGCCCGTGGCAGCGACCGCACGGCTCCAAGCGCGCTGGGGGCTGCCACAACAGACCCCCGGGCTCTCAAGGAGCCCAGCCTTGTTCACAGAGCAGAACTCATCCACGGTGCTGAATGGGAGCAGATTCCATTCTCACCCAAGCACTCTCATCAAAAGCCTCGGCATCTGTGCTCGCAGATGGGCGAGCACCAGCACGGCGATGAATGGGAAACGCTGCCTGCACACATCAGAAAATCAGAACCCTTCTGCACGAGAGGCACTGTGAACAGTCTCAGAAGTTAGCTAATTCAGCAGTTCTTCATCTTCCCTTTTCTGCTTTGTTGGTACATCCTGAATTTCTCAAAAGAGAAACTGAACTTCTTTTTACACAGGAAACTAGGCTAAATATTTCTCAAAACTTTTTTCCAATGGGCTGGAAAGCTGCAAGCCATTTCTCCAAACTACTGATTTCCCGAGCATATGAGGACACACATGAAATGCACGATGAACTGCATCTGCTTGGGCAGGGCTTGGTGCTAAAAGGGAGCTGTAGGGCTCCAAGCCTGTTCAAGGTACTCCGCCAGCTCACAAGGGTTCTGCTCAGGGCAGAAAAGCCCTGAACACAAAAAGCCAGGATCTCTGTATCCACCAGAGAATTTTTGTTTCAGTGAAAGAAAATTTTTGATGAAGTTCTTAAGCAGAGCAGTGAGATGTACAGAATGTAAGGGCCACAGCAATATTTTGTAGGCAGTGGGACTGGCAGGCACAGCTGTCTAAAGCAAAATACCTTGGCAGTTTGCTCATGTTCTCATTCTCTCTTTCTCATTTTGACTTAAATAACTGTATAGTGAAAACCTACATGCAGTTACTTATAAAGTGTCAGATAAAGGTCTCTAAATATGTCCCTGTGCTGGTTGGAGATCCCTTGTCAGCAGCTGGTGCACTGCATTCCACACATTTGATGGGAGCTGAGAGGGGCATTCAGTCCCTGGGTTTGCAGTGCCCTCCCTGGCTGAGATCAGGAGTAATGAACGAGCAATGGAAATACTGGATGGGTGGATTTTAGGATTTTATACACACCTTTAGGACCTGCTCTAAGTTCTCCAGCTTGGCTTGGAGCTGGTGTTTTCCCCTTACAGCCAAATCTCGTT
The DNA here is from genome assembly GCA_013399195.1 of Dicrurus megarhynchus. Taxonomy (NCBI): domain Eukaryota; kingdom Metazoa; phylum Chordata; class Aves; order Passeriformes; family Dicruridae; genus Dicrurus; species Dicrurus megarhynchus. Next base: position 1,257,810 of record VXAD01010627.1, read on the forward strand.
CTTTGGTCACTCTGAGAAGGGTTTCTCGAAGATGGTCATAGTCTGATTTTACCTAGAAAAAATAAAATGGGGTTATGAATGAAGGCAAAACTACACCTGACACAAATATTCCTGCATCTTAAAACGAAGAAAGGAAAAAGTTCAAAGGAAATAGGAAAAAAGCACAAAAGCCCCAAAGGGAATGTTCACTGAGGAAGCTGTGTGTGTCTCATACACAGGGAACATTTTCTCTCAGCAAGGACTACAGTCTGGCAACCAAACTGGAGTCATCATAAGTCATGTCAATTGAAATAAATGTACTATATCATGCACAAAATGAATGACAATCAAAACATTTCTAAATTCTCTTGATCTCAGGGGCCTCAGAGGTGGGTGTGCTATATAAAGAGGCAGAGATCTAACATATATATAAAATGCAGCTCAAATTTACATTTCTTCTGGACCTTTTTAAGTGTAAACTGACTTCAAAATAAACTCAAATACACATGATCAGCCTGTGTTAACACTTGAAATCAGTGTACCTACAATTCAAAAATAAGTATTCATCTGCAACAAACCCCTTGCTCTCCCTGAAAACATTTCTATATGGAAGGTATTTAAAGGATCAGATACTCATGAAGTAAGATTTGTTTCATGATTTAACTCACTTGGTCCTATGTTAACCAGTTCAGTATGATCAAGTCTTTTTATACAGGATTTTGTGAATCATCAGTGATAGTGACCACTTCAGAAAACAAGAAAATACATTGAGTTACTTTAGCCTGCCATGGGAAAGTTCTTTCTTTAATTCATCAGCTGAAAATTTAATTTCTTAGCCCTTTATGAGTTTGAGAGCTGTACTGATGCATAACAGGATTATTATAGCTTGTATCAGATCAGAAACTGCATTTTTTACATCAAGAAAAAAATCAAGCAGGAATAAACACCTGGGTAAAAAAAACCCCAACATTATTTTCACATACTTTTCCCACTTTTCTGCAATGTTTACAGAAGGTAAGAAAGCAGTAATATTTCCAGTGAGCAGCATTCCAAGCAGCATCTGTTTTCCTTTGTCACTGGAGCACAAACAAGGCTGGCAGGTTCCTGGCCAGGGAAAGGCAAACCAGCCCCACGCTCAGGATTCAATCTTGGGCAGCTCCTGGTTCCTCCTGACTCCACTTCAGGAAGTGACAAGTTCCTCTCTTCCCCCCTCCCAGTTTAATTACTGTATTTTTAAAATTATTATTATTGTTTTTGAAGAGCAAATTAAGCAATCTTGGACATGGATATCTCTCCTGGCCGTTTTCTAATGCAATGTTTTGAAAGCTGATTCAGCCCTTTTATTTGCCTTCTGGCTCCAGTTTGTTAACTTGCAAATTTTGCCATGGACCAAACAATCCAAATGGTTGCAGCCAGCCCTCGCATTCAGCTCTGCAGAAGGGCTCTTTGGAGTGCAGTGGACTAGAAAAAAAGAGAGGAAAATGAACAAATCATGTTTTCCACAAGAACTGATGCAATTATTGTCAACCTCAGGATTTTTTTTTTCTGTGCACAGATTTTTCTTTTCCTCTCAGTTCTTTCTAATGAAGGAAACTCTCAAACAATGGATTTTCAGAATCTATGAACTCCTGCATCCTTTGTATTGTATTGCATTGCTCAGATCAGTCAGTGTATATTGTTGAGGAATAACGGGGTGGAAAGAGGAAACAGTGAGGTATCAGCACCAATGATGCAATCCTGTTGTTGTCTGGGATTCTCAGCTCATTTCCTGGGGATTAATGAAGTGCAGTATTTTGAACAAGTTACAAGAAGAGGTTATTTTTGTCAGACTTTAGTTTTCCCCATCTCCAAAACAATTCCTCCCAACTGAGCACCTCTGGAAAGAATTTCTTCTAGAACTCACTAGTCGTCTTACTCTGAGTATTTTTGGGAGTGAGGGAGCAGGGTACCCTTCTGCCCTGAGCTTTCCCCTGCTGGCAGGGAAGGGGCTCTCAGAACAAACAGTTCTCATCAGGCTGCTGATGTAATTTTGGAAAGGGATGGATTAGAGACAGGTAGAACTGCAGATGTTTTAGGCACCTCAGGATCTTTCATTTCGGACCCCACCGTGCCTACCTGAATTAGTCAAAGCTTAGGAATACACCAATGATTCTGATAATTTCTCTACTTCTGGCAGATCAGCTTTTGAACAAGGTTTTGATTTTGAGTATTGGAAAGAACAGAACCAAATCTACCAAACACCTTCTGATACCTACTACTGTTACTTCCAGAAACACTGATACCTTTCAATATTTCTGCAGGATTTTCTTGCCAGGACTTTCTCCCCCGAAGATCATGTGTTATGTAGAATGCTGTGATGGCCACATTTATATAATCCATATGGCATCATAAAGCTTGATGAGACTATCATTTCCTTTTTCTTTTTTAGACAACATTTGCTCTTAAATGTGACTTTAGTGCTCTCTGCAAGCAGGCTGCTTAAGAACATAAGGGATATACATGAACTTGAATTACTCACGGAGCATATCAAAACATCAATGTTCCCAGTGGCAAAAACAGCTGACCTAAATAGAGTGCATCAGAAACAGCTCTAATTTCATGACAGAAACGGGGAACATTCTGATCCGTGATGCTTCTCTGTTCAATTCATCAACCAATTTATTTTGCATCCTGTATCTTCACACTTACTGAATGTGCCCTCATTTGAGTCAGTCTGAGGGCCAGGGTTCAGTGAAATGCCCTGAGCTCCCTGCACAGAAAGCAGCTACTGAAACCCATCCCCAGCAAGCAGCAGTTCATGTTCTTGGTGAAAAGCTGCACCAGCCTTGTCACCCACCACAGGCCTTGGTTCCAGGCATAGAGAGCTGCAGTTCCTCCAGCTACTGGCACTGTTCAGAAAACATCGCTGAGAAAGTACCATGAAAATGGTGACGTTTAGGTACTCTGGAAACACATTCTGAACATACAAAGCCTATTCTATTTTTATATTAAAACACTGACTCGTTTGTGTTCAGATGAAAACAAGTCAGAGCCCAGTGGCACAGGACACAAAGTCTTCTCACTCCACACCTGGAATACGACTTTGTTTCACTTAGCAGAGTACCAAACCCCCGTGAGTTATGTACAATTTTACACACTCAGAGGTAGCCAGCCTCATACCTGCTCCCTTCTGGAGTCACATTTCAGCAGGCACATTGTACAAGTGAGCAGTGGCTTCATCAGTGCTACACAACAGAATTCACAAACACTCCTCTGGCCCCATGTGCCTGGATGAAGTTGGCCTGTTTTTCAGGCCAGCTCTCAAGGGTGAAAAAGAATAAATTAATTTAGGCAGGTTTTCCCCTTCAGGGCTGAGCCCTAACTCTGTTAGAATTCTGCTGCAACCTCCACATTGAGAGTTGAACATTCTGAACAATAAAATGCATCTAAACTGCACAATCTATCGTCGGCCTCAGTGTGTGGCAAAAAACCTCAGAAAACCTCTTATGCAAGGAGGAAAACTAAAGGTTTGTTAACATCCAGGGTATGCGACTAAGGTTACATGTTGTGAGACTTGTTAAAAGTGAGACAGAACTCTCACAGTTTTTGTATTGAGGCTGTGATATGAGATCAGTAGTGCAAGCATCTGGAATTTTTGCACTGTGCCTTTTAATTTATCTTAATTAATTAATTTAATTAAGTGAATGTATTTAATAGATGTGAAGAAACAAGCACCTCCAGTATGACAAATTCTGACATTACAATAGTAAAAGGGAATTTTATTTCTAACTTAGTGGCTAGTGTGACAAATGCTGACCTCTGTATTTTAAATTGGTTTTAGCAGACTTTTTCAATGTACCTCAAGACAAACATTACCTATAATAAAGCATTTTCAGCCATGTAAGTTGTACACTTGCTGATAGCAAGAGGACTCACATTTTTAGTGTCACCAAAGTCCTAAGCCTCCACTGCATTAATGATGCACATGATTGTGTGTCAGCTAGAATATAAAATTGCCCAAGTGAGACTTTATCTTTATATGCCTCTTGAGGTAAAGAGCAAAGGTAATGTGTAAACAACAATGAAGAGAAGAGAAACACATTAGGAAAGGGAGAAATTTGCAGGCAGATGGATGAATAAAATTAAGTGGTGCTATGATACACATGGCTTCCTCCTATCATAAAGAATTATAACTCTGCCTTTTTACATAAAGCCAATTTAAACTCGTCAGCAGCAGGAAACGTCAGGCCTGCTTCGATACCAGGTGCTGCACACAAAGTGCAGCCCAAACGCAGAGCCAGCCCTGAATTCTGGTGATTGGCAGGGCCCTGGGGGCCTCACCAGCCCCCTGAGGCTGGGGAGCTCAGCAGTGGCCACGCTGTGAGCAGCGACCATCAGAGCCCAGCGTGCGGCTCCCCTGCTCCGAGAGGGGCTCTCAGCAGAGCCTGGGTGAGTAACAGCTCCTGGGATGTGAATGAGGTTGCCCAGCAACTCACTTAAGCCCTGTAGAAATCCCAGATTGGAGTTTTATTTTTAGCTAAATGCAGCCCTGTAAAGTGGCTGGTTCATGATGTTTCTCCCCCTGAATGCATATGTGGTGAGGTGAGGCACGTCAGCCTCTCCTCCTCCCAGCACAGCCACCCCATGCAGAATCTGCCAGAGATAAATCCACATTGCAGGCACAGAGAGACCTTTTAGTCCCCAACAGGCACAAGTAAGAACTGAGGAAAAACACTTACTGTTAAAAGAGTTTTTCTCTCAGGACCTGGAATAGCTGAGACTACTCCATGTGGCAGGGGAAATAACTGCTAAAGAGAGTTTGGGGCGTTTGCTGCTGGCCAAGAGCCTTTCAACGTTTTACTGAGCAATTTAAAACTGCAATTTTAAGATGCACAAGGGTAGGAGAAAACCCCAACCGACAGGCAGGAATTTTTCAGAAAAAGAAGAGAATTCTTCAACTGAGTCTCACCAAAATCACCAAAAGAGTCTTTTACCAAAGCCTAATAATTTACAACACTAAGAAAATACACATCAGAGGAATGATGCACCTCTCTGAAGTCCAGCAGCACGTCTTGAATGTTCACCTGAAAACCACATTTGTTCCTAAGACATTTTTTTTTAATTTATTTTCAATTAAATTTTTTCCACGCTGTCACAGAGAAGCAGGCGAATCAGAAACCGATGATCTGGGTAAGATCCAGTCTCAGCCAGCCTGCAGCCTGGTCCCTGTCACAGTGATGTGCAGGGAGCCAGCAGCAGAGCTGTGCTGTTACCTGGTCACGCTGCAGGGCTCGGGGGGACACGCTCGCATACTGAAGGCTCAGGCGGTTCTTCTCCGGCACAGCATCCTTCAGTTCATCTTCCTGCAACACAAGCAGAGAGAGTTACAGGCCATTTATCTCCATTTCAGCACATCCTATTAAGTGCTTAAGGAAGCAGTGTTTTTGCATTATTTGGTATTAACAAACTATGAAGAGCAATATGAGGCCCGGAGCCAAAGGCACGGAAGGTGCAGCAGCACCAGATTAATTTGCAATTACAGCCAGCTCTGCCATAAACCCCCGTGTTTTCAGTGGATGATCTGATTAAAGATGTGCGAGCAGAGATGACCTGGCTTCACAGGCCTGGTGCCTACAAAAATAATAATAAAAATCTCCCCGTGGGTGTAACGAAGAGCTCAGACCTGGCTGCCTCACCTCACTCAGAGCTGGGAAGAGGAAGAGACTCAACTCCCAGAAAATAAAGCAATTTAGGTGTCTAGAAAGCATTTTGAGGGCAAAAGCCAACAACTGCAATGAACACCCATGTCCACGCTTTTACATTCACACGTTTCACTTTACTTTTAATGCATATCTATTTATAACATGAGTAAACAGCCACATTCTAATACACACACTCAGAATCTGCGTACAGCATCTCTGTCCCACAGCGACAGGCAAGTCAGAAATGCAGGAAGTCAAAAGGTAAGGAACCTATGCCTAAAGATCAAGGTATTAACTACAGCCCCGGGAATGTATTTTTATGTATTTAGACAGCAATACAAGCTGGAAAAAAAGAACAGTAAATAAAACTCAAATATACAGTCAAAGGTCAAACTAGCAGGGTGGAAAGGCTTTATCAGGTCACACAAATCAAAATGGATGGGGCTCAGGAAAAGCCAGCAGCATCCTCTGACACTTCTGACTATTTGGTTTTTGCACAAGTTCCCAAAGGTATTTGTTAATTAAATCTAAAATTCAATTCCTTATCGAAGCTGGCATCAGTCATGCTGGGCAGTCTGTCACCTCTCCATCCCACAGGGTGCATTACACACTGTCTTCTGAAAACACTGCTTATTTCTGCCAAGAACTACATTAAGGTGGGCAACACTTGGCCCATTATTGAGTGATTAGAAATAATTTATGATTTTGCATCACTAAATCCACGCTATCAGCAGATTTCTCTACCAATTCTGCTGAGGCCTGAAGAAAAACTGTTCAAGTAATGCTTCATCACAGTTCGTCTTTAAAATTCTCAGTATGAAAAAAATATAAATTGGCAATTTTTGATTTACCAATGCAAGTCCTAAAAATGGAATTTCAAGATCATATTAAATGCTTTTCCTACTGTTTGAAACCAAAAACTTGCTATTTTAAGCACACCTTTCTTAAGTCAGTTTCAAAACTTTCCGCAAGCAAGATATTCATGTTTTTAATGGTAAACCTTTCCAATGAACAAAAGTTTTTTAACTGTTTATCTAAATTGTCTCCTAAGCCACACTGCCTAAGCACCAGAACCAGTGAGGTTTTACAGATTTCTGCCTAATGCCTCCTTGACCAGTATCTAAGCAGGTGTGACACTCAAATCTGACAGAAATTAAGCACTGGGTTCAAAATCATCGAGTCAGCTGAACAGGGACTATCATCACATGAATAACTTTTTTTTTCTATAGAAAATTGACATTAAGTGTCAGGTTTATAAAGCACCCACGCCCAGAAGGCCATTCTGAGCAGCACTGATTGAAGCACATCAATTCATCCCACAGGAACTCCCGCACATCTGCCCACACCTGGAATTCCAGCCTGCTTGTTAATGTGAGCATGAACAGAGGACAGTGAAAATTAGTTCAGCTCAAGTAAAGTCGTGAAGGAACAGTTCCAGAACACGCCCTCAGCTGTGGGAAGCTCTTCTCCTGAGCAAAGGTGCTGCTGCACTTGGGGCAGATGCCGAAGGGCAGAACGCTGTCTCTGGGGCAGGGACAGCAACCACCCCACGGGAGGAGCTCAGCACTGCCCAGGCCTGCTCACTCTGCTCTCCAGGGTGCAGTCAGAAGGGGCAGCCAGGCTCTGTGAGACGCCAGACACTTCTGAGGCCTGAGACCAGAAGAATCTCTTAGCTCACGTGGAATTTTCGAAGGAATTAAATGAATTAAATTAGGTGAATTAAATCAGTGAATAATTTTATAATCTCAAGAAGCTGCAGGGACATGCAATAAGCAGTTGTGTCCCACTGAATGCGCAGCCACTCGTGTGTTCTGTGTGCCGTGGGGTGTCTGCTCTGCATTCCACACGGGGACACAGCTGCACTGCCTGCTCTGGGGGCTCCGCACTGCAGGGCCCTGCCAAGCCACATCCACCTCTGGCTTTCACAGATCAATCTGCAATTGCTACAGATCAATACTGCTCGGCTGGCTTTAAAGGGCAACGAGCAATAATGGGTTACCAGGTTTCAATAATGTTATTGAAAGGAATTAAGCAGAAATGGAGGGGTGAGGAGGTGAAAGGAGAGGAGGAGTGATTGATGGCAGCTTAGGCCAGCAGCTTTCACACCCTACTTAAATTCTGCAGAGCACAAAGCAGTTTAGGAGAGGTAACACAGTCAGTCCCACCTGAAGAAATTACATTTTCTCATGTTTTTTGCAGGAATGACTACAGCCAGGGCAGCGACTATTCCACTTTCACTGACCCTTAGTTAGAAGCCTATTTCTTCTCACTTACATCTCTGTTCAATATAGTTGGAAATTTCTCTCAGCACTCTTCCTCACTAACCAGGATAAAGCCCACCTGTGTTCCCCATCCCACCTGAATCCATAAAGATGAAGAACCACCTGAAACTGTATCAGGAATTACTGGACAACTTCTAGACTAAGAAATACACAGACTAAATCTCAGTTGCAGGATTGCCACCTGAAATCCTTGCAATAAGGAGAGAATGTATTTGTATATATCCTCAGTGTATTTGGAAGTACCAAATAAATGTAAACTTGAAATATTTATATTGCTTGCTCAGACAAAAAAGCATTAAGGAACAAAGAATAAGTGACTCAAAGGTTTTGGATCAATAACAGGTGGTAAAAGCCAGAAACTGAGCCAAAGTCTTCTAAATTTTAGCCAAGTTCCCTCACTGGGCTGTGTCTCCTGGAAATGATCCAGGTCATAATTACTGTCAACTCAGAAATTCCAAAGATATTAGTTTCAGTGTGTTGACTTGAGTCATCTGTGAGCAGCGCTGAGCCCTGCAGCTGAGGCAGGAGCCCCGAGAGATGCAGCAGGGAGGCTCAGCCCTGTGCCCTGTGCCCACGGAAGCTGGGGCAGCCAGGCCACGCTCTGTGCAGTGCCCGTGACCCACCCCACCAACAGCTGGGTGTTCTCAGCATCCCCACGGCCAGCTCCTCCAGCTGTGCGTGTTTCCAGAGGCTGTTCCTGGACAAACACACCTCTGGTACCTGCTCCCCCTCTCCTCTCTCACACCTCCCCTCCCTGTGCCTGTGAAACTCCCCGAATTTTGCAAAGGATGCTCGTCCATCACTGCAGTGGGTGATTTTCTGTCTAATCCACTGCCTTCAGTGATTCTTCCCTTAACAACATCCGCCTCAATGCTTCCCAGATTCGTTCAATATAAATCTTCAGCAAAAAAAGACAAAAGTTAATCCCAGCTACCCCAGAACTAAACTCCACTCAACAAGCAATTTGTATATTAAAAAAGAGATTTGAAGTCATGTAGAGGAATGTCCTGGGAGAGACTTAGTTTTCTTGTTAGTAGGTGGGACAGTGCTGTGTTTTGGATTCAGGATGAGAGTTATATTGATGACACACTGATGTTTAGGGTGTTACTAAGTAGTCCTTACTCTAAATCAAGGAATCTCCACTTTCCCAAGTTCTGCCAGGGAGGAGGTGCCCAGGAATCTGGGAGGGAGCATGGTCACAGCAGCTGACCCGAACTGGCCACAGGGATAGTCCATACCATAGAATGTCACACTTGGCATGTAAACTGTGGGGAGCTGGCCAGGTGGGATCCTGGGAAAGCTCTGAAACTTCCAACACATTTTTGGAGAGACAGATGCCTTCTGAAAACCCCATCCCCTCACACGATGGCCACCCCTCCTCGTGGTTAAATAAACAGAGTATTTTTCCATTTTCTGTCCTGTACTTGGCAGCGAGCACCGAATGCATTAACAACAGGGCAACACTTCTCACTTGAGCTCTCACACCTGCCAGTTCCAAACAGAACCTCCGAGTCAACAGCAAGAGGAGGTCAGCAAACACAGGGCAGCCCTCAGACGTGCCAGCTGTGCTGGCACCAGCCTGGGGACGTGCTGCCAGAGATTCTCCGCTCCTGCCTTCCCCACTCCCAGCTTAATAACCCTTCCAAATTCTAATGGGGATGTGCAAACAGGCACCACTCTATTACTGCCTGGACCTGAGAGGAAATTTTGGGGATTTCACAGCTCATTTTGGAACTTGGCACGACTGGGATTGTTACACTTCTTGACAATAATGCAGTACCAGTCCAAAAAAACAACCTGTGGAAAGCATTACCATGCACTCTTCCCTCATCCCTCCTAGTTTTTATTGAAATAGCTTTTGACTTCTTAATACAAATTTAATGAGAGTTTTGTCCATTTTCTCCCTGATGCCCTCTTTCCCTGTTCTCCATTTATTCACTGATGTAACAATTCTGACAATATAACTGTGCCTAAGAAGCAACATCTCACTGGAGTCGGACGAGGCCTCCCATTTAACCTATGCAAATCAATCCACAGCAGCTGCTAACACAGACAAGTGGAGTGCAGGTTAAGAACTCATCAAGTCAGTTAGTGCAAGGCAGCATAAAGGCAAATGCTGACCAGATTGAGCAGACTGAAGTGCAAGTGGAAAGGAAACAGCACTTCATGCTTCCCAATAAGCTTCCTGCCCGTCTCCAGAGGCTTGACATTGGGTTTCAATGATTAGTTGCACAGTCTGTCACCCCCTTTCTCATGATGTTGCTACACAATGCTCATTAAAATAAAAAAAAAAAAAATCAAGAGCTTGAAGCAATTTAATTACTAGTCTTGCATGAATCCAAGAATTTTACAGATAAATGAATGTGGAAAATTAACTATAAGAAAGTAAGCAATAGAAGGTGCTTGTAGGACAATTTCACTTTCCCCCAGAAAAAAAACCTGATAATATTGTTCCAGATTAGCATCAACAAGCTACAGAACAAACAAACCCCAACCTTTTCCTAATGGATATAGCCAGAACTTGCACGGAGCTTGTGTTTCTCCTGCTGAAGCTTTTTCACCAAGTTAAACCCAAGAAGCATAACCCATACTTACATCTGTCACACACGTGCTGACACCTCAGTCACGCTGCATCCGTGGCAGGACCACAGGCAGCATCATTTGCAAAAGGATTCTGAATGTCTTGAGCGTGTCAGACAAAATTCCAACCAGCAGGGATATTTCCTGCTGGATGTAAGGACTGCTTCAGGCACTCTAAGCTCAGACAGGCATTTTGATTTAAGAAAGCAACACTGAGGATGATCTGCAGAGTAAGCCCAAGCAGAACACTGCCGGTCCTCCCAAACGCACACCAACAGCAGAGCCCTCGGTGTGCTGGGTCTTGGGGGTGCCCAGAGCCCTGCACAGATTTAAAGGCTCACACACCAGCACACACTTCACAAAACATGAGACTATTCATAAAGAAACAGCTATCAAAAATTAAATATAAGAGACACTAAAAATAAACTGTGTTACCTTATATATAAGTTGCATCTTTTAAAGTGCAGAAGTGAAGGCATAAATGTGTGTTCGTAACGAGCAAAAGTAAAAATTCTCCTACGGATGTGAGGACCGACTGAAAAAATTCACGGCAGGAGGATGACTTCGGTAGATTTAATACAATCTGACACCACTGTCTGGGTAACAAGGTTCTACATTGCCTGGAGAAAGGCATCTGTTGCCCTGTGTGCTAGTTTGCTCATCCATCAATTATTTTTGTTTAAAAAAAAAGCTTATACACTATTCATTTATTTGTAGCTCTTTTTCTTTGAGAATTACTGCTGCCAGTAACCTGGAAGGACTGCATTGGAACATTCTGATCATAATCCCCTATGATAGTTCTCTGTTTGGATGACACACGAGCAGAATTCATCCAAGAGCAAAGGGAAAACCTGTAGTCTGCAGGGACATAAAAAGAAGAAAATTAAGAATCTTTTGATCTTTTCTCCTGTATTTTGGCCCTGTAAACGACTCACTTCAAAGGTCAGGTTCATCATCTCCAGTTCATTTTTTATTTCTTCCAAGAGCTGGATTTTAAAGGCAAAGCTGACTCATCCTCAACAGTGCAACTAAAGAGCCTCCCCATGGCCAACAGAGCCGGGTGAGAGGCACAGCCTGTACAACAAACTGCCTTTAAATCCTTTCTGATCTTATCTGTGCAATTGGTCTCTGGATAATGCAAGAAAAATACAGACTGTCCTGCACAATTCTGACCATCAACAACAGAGTACTGGGCAAAGGGGAAGCTGAGGCAGGCAGAGAGAAATGGCTTTCACAGAGCTGCTGCTGCCCTGCTCCTGCCACCCAGGGCTCCGACACTTCTGCTCCACCTGGCACTTCTGGGTGCACATCAGCAAGGGAAAAGTGGGGCCAAGCACGATGCTGAATGTCCCCTCCCTGTCCCATGAAGGGGACAGATCTGTGCAGCACCGGCTGCCACAGTTACCAACTCCACAGTTAGAAAGCTGCACTTGGAATAAATTACATTTTATACATTAGAGGAAAGCTATTATATACAATGAAAAATAAACAAACAAGACAGTCTTACTTTTTTTAGGTGTTTTACTATTTGCATTTGATCCTTCCTCTCAATTGCCAGGGTGAAGCACATGTTAGCAAGCAGCACAGGAAAGTAGTTGGACATTTTATGATGTTAATATTAAAACCTAAGAAATTCCTACAAAGAACACTAACAGACATCAGTGTTTTCCACTACCACTCTTAAGGTAAAAGAAGAACTACTCAGAATGCTTGCATTTCAAATAAAATCACTTCACAATTGGATTTCCTTCGTTTTAAAAATAGGAACTTTTCCGTGCAAATTATACTTTGTTCTAACAAAGGAAAACAAATGCAGCTTTACCCCTCTAATCAGCAGGCTGAATTTAGCATAAGAAACACTATATAAAAATAGCACTTCTTAAAAAGCACTGCTAAATAAGGGACACAGGAACTGCAGCAGTTTATTGGCCTTGGAAATCACCAGTGTCTTGGCACCATAGCAACTGGGAGCAGATGTTATGGAGGAACACAAACAATTCATCCTCGGTGTTATTTTTCACTTCAATAAAACTCTGAAGATAACTAACAAGCCTTGCACGACCAACTCATTTCATTCACTCTCTTTTTGGCCATTCCTCCGAAGCATTATCTCCATCACAGGGCAGATGAAACACCAGATTCACCTGGACTTCTGGAAGATCCCCCTATTTTAGGATCACATGGAACCACATTTGATTTGCTGCTGCTCAGACTATGGCCATCACTCAGAGCTGTTCATCACAGTCTCTACCTTATTTTCTTCACCTTATTTTTCACTTCTCCATCTTATTTTTCAGTTTCTTCACTTCTCCATCTAATTTTCTTCACCTATGGCACATATAGTGTAGACATGACAAGACCCTCTCAACTCTTTTAAACATGAAAATGGATGAAGTGACACCTTTAGATATATCTAAGTGCAGTGGTTTTATGACAGCATCCACACACGAGTAAATACCAGCAGCCATTCCAGCTGCAGCTCTTTGCAATGAATCACCAAATATGCAAGTTCTCCTCAAGACATTGCTTTAGGACTTCATACCTACCATGGCTGAAGGAAGGGTAGTATTAGAAAGTTAATTAATTTGATTTGTGGGCTGAAGAAAAATCAGCATTTCTTCAGGGGCTTTTCTTTCAATTATTTTTACACTCTCTTCTCAACACATTAAAATAATCTGTGTATCTGAAACACAGAGGGTCTAATTCTCCTTTGCCACGGCATAGTCCTGCTTCCTTCAGGGACAAATTATACCCAAGGGAAAGAAAAATTATCCACTGCTAAGGGAGAAAGGAATGAGCAACGTTCCTGCTCTTGTGTAAAGGCACAAAGGAAACACGGTGTGGCTTAAACATTAACTCCTTTTGCAAGCTGGTATCAAGCTGGCATGGTCTGAAGGGGATATTCCTCACTGTCCCCCAAACAAGTATTTTCTTTTCATCTTACCATCATCCTCCGTATCTTTTGTTTCAACTGGTAGTAAACTGTTCTTCTGCCTTGAGACCAGAGGTGAGCTAAAGAGCTAACTCAGTTCTGTGGGTCACACCAAATATTACACCAAACATTTAAAAATAATTCAGATGCAGAGCGGGGTCTTAGTGGTTCCTGCACATGAGTGAATTCCCACTCACACTTGGTGATAATTCATTAGAAACACCTTATCCACATTTTCCACTCACTCCAATTTCTCTAGGGGCAGAACAAATGAAATTCATCAGCCAAAAACCACAAACAAAGTTGTTCTGATCAGCTCTGGAGCTCATCGGGGACGAGGCTGTAACAGAAGCATCCTCTAATGAATTACCTACAGAAGCACTAAGGTTTCCATTTGCTGATCAGCAGAAGGCAGGCAGAGGATGGACGAGCAGCAGTGGGAGCTGGGGATGTCCCTGCAGGTCCCCCTGCCCCTGATCCCCTCTGTGCTCCCCCAGTGCCGCTCAGCCGGCGCTTCTCCATCCCGTGGAGAGACCTCCCAGCGCTGATTAAACCATCACCACCATCGTGCTGCTCCTCTCAGCAGACATTTATCATCCGTATTGAAACAGAGGAAGCCATTTCTTGATCTCCTTTACTGATCACTTCATCGCAATTAGCCAGATCAGCTTTCACAAATATTTCTCGAAAAGCTTTCCTTTTTGTCATGCACAAAGAGCAGAGAACAGCAAACAAGATCAACTGTTGTCATGGTAACATCATGCCCCAGCAGGTGAAAAATTCAGTCTCGTGGCGCTAAAAAAGGATGAAATGTACTGAACCTAAGCATAACATCAACCACAGCTCAAAAAGCTTAGTGTTTTTTTTTCAAAGACTGGCAGATTTTTTAGCAACAAATGTAGAGATGCAAATGTTAAAAACCCCCATGTGAACTCTGGTGACATCAGTAATTATTCAGCTGTCTCAGAGTAATTTCATTAGGCAGAAACTTACATTCATATGTTGCATAATTTTGGAAATCTCTATGAAAAGTTTAGCCCAATTTTTAGAAGTTATAACTGACTTGAAAACAGAAGATAATTTTTCATTTCAAGACAGACACGAGACAAATATGCTGAATAATTTCAAGGATTAGGTGCCAGAAGCATCATTCAAAAACAGCCCTTCATGCTCCAGAAATTCTGTTTTCAGAACAGATCATATTAAAGCCTTCAAGTAAGACTGTGCAATCAATTTTTCATCTTCTATAAAGCTAAGGTGGTACACAGAAACACCGAACAAATTTATGAGTAAAGAAAAGTATTTTGGGGCAGTGCTTTCCCTGCACGCTATTTTTAAGGAAAGCTGTACAGAACCATACATTGGTCCTTCTGTGGTCCAACCAAAACTCCCTCATCTAAAACTGTCCAGAAGCAAGTGCCCACCTCAAAACTCTTCACTGCCATTTAAATCGGGGGGTTGCTGGTTTTGGATTCCTCTGCTGGCTGCAGACATCCCTGAAAGGGTGGGCAAGTAACCAGCAAAGAACTCTTTGGAAAAGTGGTCTTAAATCACAGAGACACAGAATATTCTGAGCTGGAAGGGAGCCACAGATGATCTGGCTGACACTGAAGTCAGAGACAAAAACCACCACACAAACACACAAGTCTTTCAGAACTACCACAACCTATTTTACTGTCATGAGTCTGTTCTACACCTCTGCAGTTTATAAGGACAATATTGAAGGCATTTTCGAGGGGAGCAGGACACAAAACACTTGGTGTTAATATATCACAAGTAACAACACAAAATCTAAACTATAGATTTGCCATGTTACTTTCTCTTATCTTCTCTTTCCTAAAATCTCATTAATGCTACTGGGTAGATATCTACGTACTATTCTGCTTGGTATGAAATTGAAAGAAAACTAAACCATCAAGGCCCCAGTTCAGGGACAGAAGCAACGGCTTAAGATCAGTGGAATAGTGATTTATCTGGCCCCCCGAGTATCCTCCTCTCCATTAAACCTGACATAAATCCAGAGTCCTGACTGCTTTCCACGGGGCAGAAAACCATCGGCCAGAGCTCTGCACCAGAGCCACAGTCAGACTCGTTTCTTTACTGTTTCCGAGTCTCAGCAAGCACGCTCTTTGGCATCACCAGTTACCGTGGGATGAGCCCCGGGGTGACCGATGAGCTGAGCATTACCCCCGGCCCCGGAGCAGCAGCTCCGCCACTGCCCACAGCTCCACGGGGCAGCGGAGCCCTGGAGCCCCGCACTCACTCAGAGAGCAGCGAGCGCGTCCGTCCTCCCTCCTCATCCTCCCTCCTCGTCCTCCCTCCTCGTCCTCCTTCCTCACCAGCTCGGGCACAGGCACAGCCAGGCTTCCCTCTGCCCTTTCCAGCTGTGCTGCATCACCCTCGGAAACTGGAATTCATCTCCCCGGCTGCTGTGACCTTTGAGCAGCACTGCCCAGGGGCTGTCCTAGGCAGGGTCTGCGCCCGACACCTGCAGCCAGAGGGGAGGAGGCAAAGCAATTAAAAGGGGTCATTGAGTAAGGTTTGATTAATATTCTTTATAAAGGAAGGCTGAGCCGTGCTCAGCTTCACGCTGCCTCAAGTACCTGAGGCAGGGAAGCTTTCTGTGGTCTGTAGCAGCAATAAATATTTACATTCTGCTTTATTCTTTCGGTAATTAACTGCTGGAGGCTGAACAGGAAGATTTAAGATCTACTCCGTGTCTGTCTCCTGCTGTTGCTGCATCCCTGAATCAGACCAGGACATTCAGGGCATTAAGGCATTTGTATTCACCTAAATAACTGAAGTTCTGTCACAGTTGTTTCCAAGATAAAAACTTGACACATTAGGGAAGCACAGAGTTCATGGTTTTGCTGCTGGCCCATTTTTTAAATGAGATGTGTAAAACAGGTAGAGACTGCGAAAGATTTTGCCCTCTGACACTCAAAACAACCTGAGCAGTAAGAAATTCTGTTTCTTTTTGCCTATAAATATCAGCATCACTCATACCCTGAATATGGCTTTCAAAATCTCTTTCTCACTGTCACGTTGGCTAAAATTCACATTGGTTTATGTCCTCCTCAAAAACATGTACAGTCTTTGTTGGGATTGCATCTCCTGATATTTACCCAAGGTTTTATATTTAAAATATAAACAACCCGAAACCAACTCCTAAGTCTGAAGACCATTAGGGCAACCAAGCAGGAAGAGTCTAATCAGAGCACAGAGCCCTCTTCTGCACAAAATACCAGCTGATCAGCAAATAATTCTGCTTAAGGAGAGAAATGGAAAGGGGAGGAACAATGACACAAAGCACCTTTGATTTGTGAACTGACTGAAAAATAAATCTTGACTTGAATGACACAAAAAGGAGAAATAAATCCAAACCTAACCAACAACTCTGCACAGTGAAAATAACCCTGGTCAGGGAAATCTCTGGAAGCTGTGAGGCAATGCAAACTTTATTACTACTTTATTATTATTATTACTACTACTGGAATAAAGTACTCCACTTTACAAAATTAAGTGCTGAAAATTTCTGCTGAATTAAAGATTAAAAAAAACAATTCCAACACTAATAATATTTAGCCTTAGGCCTCGTCATTTTTAATTTTTTCATTTCATAAAAATCAATTGTTGAGGCAGCTGTAAATTTAAAGCTTTGGAAGTTCCCAGGAAAGGCTGTGAGGAGAGGAAAAAAGAAAAGGAAAGGAATACTGAAAAACACCAACCATACAGAATCTCTCATATTCTCTATTTCAAATTACTATTTATCAGAACTGAGCAAAAAAGATTATACTTGATTAAAATAAGCCTCATGTGTCATCTTTGTACAGCAACCTCCTGAGCCATCCACAGACAATATCAGCATAATTTCTGAGCTCTCCCAACTCATCAATTAAAACCAAACCTATGGTGGAAAATCTATTCATGAAGAAAGAAATGGATCTCTCACAAGGTAATTGTAATTCTCTATGCAAAGCAAAACCTTGGAGAATGTTTTAAAACTACACAAAATATTTCCAGCACTTTAGACACTTGAGACCAGATACTGTCAACTGTCTTTCTACCTATTATGAATTTCATTTCATTCCTATTGAAATAATTTTCAATTATTGCTTGTTTTTTTTCTCCTGATGTATTTATTTATTACAAGGAATGCCGAGAGATCTTCAGTCCTCAAGCAAACTAATTAGTTTTAATGAAGCCAGAAGAAATTAGTTTGGGTTAAAAATTAACAGATAACAAATTTAAGTGATGCTTCTGCTTCGCAGTGGGCTGAAACAGAAGGTTAATCAAAGGGGAGTATCGGTTTATCTCTCATTATGAATACAGATTTTGGAATTAGGCAACATTTCTAGGCACGTGAAGTACTGAAAATCAGTGAGAATTTATGTGTTCATATGATGGCTATCAGAGAACCTCAGGAAAAATAAAAGTAGGCTCTGACAGGGGCTGTGAGTGCCTCTGGAAAGTCTGGGAGTGGAGGGGTGGCAAAGGAAACGATGCCAAGATTTTTGTCTCCTGGAGATGGAGATAAAATCTCCCCAGACTGACACTGGGTTGAAACGAAGCTGAGCACCACAGAATCTCTCCGATGCAGCTATCAGCAAAGTGAAGAATGGAAATGAAAATTAAAGATAGCCCCATATGGCTGCACATTTATGAAGTTTTCTAAAACATAAATTTCAAATCACTGATTTTTTCCAGCTATCTGCTAAAGAATGACACCTGCCTGCAAAAAAAGTGATTACCAGGCAGCACTGAGGTACCAGGGGTCAGATGTCTTGATAGGTGCCCTGTTCCAGTGACAAAATGTCTGTCATCCTAATGGGCAAAAGAGCACAGCAAAGATTGATATTTCTCCTAAATACCCGAATGCAGAAGATTTAGTTCCAGAACTGCTACTTAAAGCATTTCCATTGCCTGTAGCACTAAACCAACTTCTGTTTTCCCAAAAACATTCTGACAGGAGCATACATCTCTGAGAAGCATTTCTTAGCACCTCAGAAGGGATCTCTGCAGCTGTGGGGAGGCTGCCGCTGGCGAGCTCCTTCCTGCACCAATGGACGCCTGGAGGGGGTCACCTGTGAGCGGGGAAATCTGATGTGAACATGCAAAACCCAGGGGCTTATGCTCACAAGCTGCTGAGGGAAGAGCAGCAGCTAAACATGCTGCTTTTGGTGAAATGTTTCACATTTCAGTGTATATATTCAGTTTTGATTTAACCCTCCAACCCTTCACGGGTAAACTGCTGATTCCAGCTCCTCTCCCTTGAGCAGAGGCTCTCACAAACACGTCCTTTATTCCCCAGCATGGGCCTCAAGAATTTATGAACCTAAACTACCACGAAAACAAGCGGACACGAAGGGGGGGTTTCATCTGTTCTGTTTACATGCACGTAAGAAAGCTTTTCAGCTGCTGAAAAGAAAAGTTCTTCCACAGTGTTGATGAGATTTCTCTAATCCACATGCAGAAGAAAGAACCCAGGACAGAAGGCAATTTCGACACACAAAGGCCAGGTTTGCCCTGCTTTGCCCTTCCACATAACCCTCACGTGTTTCAGAGTGTGCCCAGGGCAGGGTTTGTGCCACCCCAGCACCTCCAGGTTCCCTCTGCAGCCTGAGCACAGCGCTCTGTGACGTCCTCCTGCCAGCGCCTTCCCCCAGAAAAGGGAACTACGGAGGCAGGAACACGGACATTTCCGTACAGGTGCCAGACCGTATCCACAGCCCGTGGATACTCAGGAAACCACACACCAGCAGCGAGGGCAGTCAGACACCTCCTGAACTCTGCAGGTGAAGCCATTTCCTGGAAAGCCAACAGCAATTACGTTGTAGAACACGTCACAGGCAAAACCCACACACCTGCCTCTACCTGCAGGATGAAACTCAGATGCTTTCCCTCTCCCTTCATGGGGACTGTGAAAAGTTGGAGTGCAGGGTGTGAATGCAGGACCCAGCACTGAATTTACAATTTACCCCAACAGCAGTGAGAGTGTTTTGATTCTCTCCTAAATCTGCATATCCCTCATTAGCGATCCTTTCCCTCCATTAGTGGTTTACTGTTGTTCTATTTTCTGAGCTCCCAGCAAATTAACACTAAATTGAATTCTATTGAAAAAGTTACAGGCTTTCTCCCCCACGCCTGATTTAATCGCATTTTCTTCTCCTTCACTTTACGCTACATTTAATAATGGAAATTATTCCTAAGATTGATTTCTGATGATAATACTTATCACAGTTCAGAGGATTGTTCTCCATGTCTATTTTTGGCCAATTCTCAAAGAAAAGATTTGATCTGGAACAACTTGTGAAGGCCAAAAGTGGTATTTAAACAAAAGATAATTTCTTTTCCCTTCTGCTTCCCCTTCACAGCACTACACCCAGCCTGTGGCAGGAGACACAAAGTCCTCACGTATTTCCTCCTTCCACAAATAATACCAGCAAATGGTGGAGAACAGACAGAAGAACTAGAAATAAACCAGTATTATTCATTTGAATTAGATGTATAATAAATTCTTTTCTTTATGGACAAGCCTACATGTAAAGACATTCTTCTACAGTTTTCAAGTGCTCTGAAATTCTTTTAAGAAAAGAAAATCATTATTTATTGGTGCTGTTTCATGAATACAACCTTCTGTTAAAAAAAAAAATATTCTCCGTATAAAATTATCACTTTTTAAACCCCTGTGCTTCAAATTGTTTGAAGTATGATGGGAGATTATCTGCTTAATCCATTTCTTTCACTTGGGCATTTCAGATTTCATGCAGCTATGCAAAGTTAGTTCTGCTTAACAGACCTGTGAAGCTCCTCACGAAGTAGAAAAGGAGTCAGGAGAAAAAATATACAGCCTTAGGGTGGTTTAAAAAAAGGGAAAGCACAGTGAAATTGAACTACAAGGGTGAAATTCTGAGGTACATCTCTTACTGATGCTGTAACTAGCTGGAGAATCCATGTTACCTTTCTCCTTTTATTTTCTGCTGAGAAGGCAGCAGCTGAGGGAAGCTCGTTAACTCCATTTCCTCAAACTCAGGATTCTGATTCAATCCTTGTCAAACTGGGAGCTGCCACTGGATGAGGAGCCTCAAATGCAAATCACTGCGGCCCTCAACACTCGGATGATGCTGTATTTGCCCAGAGGAAATGAAACTCCCTGCCAGCATGTTTTGTATGTGTGCCCGATCCAGAAGACCAGAATCTGAGCCTTTTCTTCACTGTTTCCAGCATAATTCAGGCTTGGTGCTGCCGAGACTCTATCACCTTAAATGGGCTTCAACTACATAATTAACCAAATGAGTTACCTTCACTTTACTCCTTCTTTGAGAATAACTGGATCGCAGTTGGTGCCGTCTCCTTAACTCAGTCCCTTAACCACTGCTGGCTGAACCACACGTAGGGAATCAGGAGCAGTTTTCCCTGGGGGTCCCAAATTGCCCTCAGTGAAGTGATCTGCCTGTGCAGAGTGGAGATGGGAAACTGAGTGTTCTGGCAACCCACATCCCTGCCGTGCAAATCCCTGTCCAGGGCCCTGGCCACGTTGGAAAGCAAGCCAGATTTTGAACATTTTCTCTCTGCCAGATTGTCAAATGCCATTATTTCTTCTTATGTGCAAAATGTGTGTTGAAAGTTGCTCAAATGCCAGAACTTGTCCAATCCTGCTATAATGTAGTAGAGAATAATTTCTAAATTTAGGAAGTAATTGCTTTGCTGTCCAGTGAAATGGACACTAAAAAAATCATTTCCTCTAGGCAAGTCCTCATGTTAAACACCAATTCAGCCTTCGGTGAACACAAGCACTAAAGCTTTGGGGAAAATGAAGCTGTGCAGCTCCATTGTTGCCGTTTTCTGTCTCCATCGGTGCTTGCTATTTCACAACACAATCAAAATAACAACAGCCAGTGCTTAGATGTCATCCAATACACACTTACACAGCGCTTGGCAAATAAAACCACCCAGTTCTCTTGGGTAATATTCCTTTCCGTGGAGGATTCTGACTCTCCCAGTTGTGGTTTTATTAGAATTCTGAACAAAAACTTGACATTTTGAACTTCTTTGTGCAAATGAAAGGATGGAAAGGTTCTAGTTTCAAATTACAGTCTGCCTGACACTGCTGCCCTAGAGCAGTTCCTTGCCAGCCTGGATCTTGAGAGCACTGAGGCTTTGATTTCAGGAATTTCAGAGGACTGAATTCCCAGCTTCTAGAATGTCAAAGAGGCTGGAGTGAACAGCCAAGCAAACAAGCTGGCAACAGAACCCTCTGCCAGATCCCCAGCCAGGTAATGGGTATCGCTCCTGCTTTTGAGAAAGCACCAGCAGTGGTCTGCAGGCGTTCACCACGGGCAGGTTTGAGCTTCACGTGTGTTTGGTATCCTGTGAACCACTACAGAACACAGGATTCAGCGCTGGACATGTTCTACATTTAAATTATGACTTCACCGTTCTTCAAACTTGGCACCAACCCTGCTGGCAGAGGAAAGGGCAAACCAAAAAACCCAGAGACCAAACCTGCCAAAAATGTTCAAAAAGAATCAAGGGGAAACCAGGATGAAGCTGCACAGACCAGTCTGTGGATGGGAATCACAGACAAAACCAAAGAGAGGTAAAAGGCTGTGCCACCAAGCAGTGGCAAGCACTGCAAACTCCCAAAGCACTTTGTCACCTTCGAGTCCTGCCTCTCTGTGGGAAGGAGAAGACATTTAGCCCTGTTCCTAACGGTGGGCTCCCAGCTCCTGCCTCCTGCGAAAAAACCCTCAGCAGATTCCATCACCTCGCTGCCCACAGGCAAGAAACAACCCTGCTTTAGACATGGGCCATGTTTCAAAAGCAAAGTGCTTCGTGCTGCTCATGAAGGGTTGATGCATTCCCTGAGTATGGCAGCAAAACGTCACCCCAGATGAGAACAGTCAAATTTCCACTTCTGGTAGGAGCTCTTGCTCCGTGGGCTCAGACCTCAGACATTGCAGTGCATCACTGCCTGTGCCACTCCACACAGAAAATCTGGGCTCGTAGGCTGGGGCCAACACTGCCACACAAAAGTATCAAGGGCATGAAAAGCATCTATCAAAAATGTCTCTTTGATCTTTTCTGTTTGTCATGAAACCACATTCATCTAAATAAGATTACTATAGAACTATGAAATACCACAAATTATGGCTTTGCAGAAGTGTCCTTTTTTTTGTTTTAAATGAATTAATTTCAGGTCATGGCCAACGTCAATCTGAGCATTACCAAATGATCCATAGAACACTTGAAAATGAGACCCACAAGTGTTGGGGAGTTCAGCAGATGTCACAGATAAATACAATGCCTCTCTGGGTTAGCACCCCAGAAAACGCACACAGCTGATTTCATCTCATTTGCCAAACAATTCACTTTTTGCATAGGTTTTGGTAGAGAAAAAAAAGTAGGAATCACTCAGCACACTGCAAACTTCCGGCCACTAACTTGGCAGATACCCCCAAATCTCTTCCTCTGGGTCGTTCTCTTTTTCTCAGTTTGAAAAACAGGTGACTCCTATGTAACCAAAACTGAGCACTTTGCTTTGTCCTCGTTATTTGCAAAACTCACCAGTATTGCCTCCTGACTGTGAACCTCCAGATTCCTGCCCAGGACTCAGATGTACAAGGGGCTATTTGCAGATATGAATATTCTGTGAGAAATGAAGTTATTAGAACTGTACTGGACCATTTTAGCTTAGGCTCTGCTCAGCTTCTGGAGTTCAGGAGTTTGGGTTTGGGGTTTTTTTTTAGTTTTGAGCATCTGAGTTTCTTTTAACTATACTAGAAGGTTTTTATATCGAGATCTACCTAGGGACCATTTGAGCATCATTCATCTGGATTAACCCCAGTCCCCCACAAATAGTAAATCCTGAAAAGTTAAGATCTTTAATTGGGTCATTAGTATGTGCCTAAAACTTCCTACCAGATTAACCCAATCACTCGTTTTCTCCCCCAGTTTTGGGGGATGGCTCTTATCTCATCTGACTGAAATTCATCCTAAAACAGAGAAAAAGGGAGAGGGGAAGAATAACAGAGTAACAAACATTGCTTCACTCAGGATAAATAATCACAAAAGCAGGAGCATCAGAGAGATCTTACTCCACACAAAGTGTTCGAGAGGCAGTGCTCAGAGGATGCCAAAAGCCTTTGCAGATTTAGTGATTCTGAGAGCAGGGGCAGCAAACCAGAGCTCAGTGCCACGCAGGAACCCACTGCACATCTGCCTTTCTCCAATGCAAAGCAGTCTTCCTGTGGACCAAACGTGGCACTGAGACACATTCTCAGCCAAATTTTAAATTCCTGTCTTGCCAGCACGACCAGGTATACCCCGTAGCTCCCAGGAGGTTTAACCCACAGCCTGAAGTCCCACTCTTGCTCTCAATTATCCCTGGTAGCCTGGGATCTAATAACTGATTTTTGTGGCATTAGAACCCTTTCTGCCAGGCTGCAGTGTTGTGGCACCGCAGGAGAGTCCACGAGTGGAACTAGAGAGGAGTTCAGCACTGGAAGAAAGAGGGAAACATCCATCCTCACTCTTGGCATTTTTAAACCTGGAACTTCATCTGCATCCTCAGAAACAAGAACCTCTACCATCTTTAAAGCCTCCTGTATTCTAAACTACTAGAGGATGGTGATGGATTTTTGAAGACCAAGCAAAAGAGAGGTTACATTTAAAATACGGCCCAAACTTCCAAACTGAGCACGATACAAAATCTTTTACGTTTTCAAAAACATGAACAAAGAAACCAGTGCTGTTACACTGCTGTAACACAGTACTGACCACTTCCAAAGCTGTGAAGAAAAGTAGGTTAATGTGACCTAAATTTCACTGGTTTTTAATCAGCAACTTCAGAAGAGCAGACAGTGTAAGAGTAATGGGGGATTTTCCCATTGTTCTGGAGAAGCTTTATTACACATCCTCAGCTACACCACGCAGTGACAGGCAGGTACACAGGCACAGAACAGCTTCCCTTTTCAACTGGGTGAGCTAAGAGAACAGGCTGCTAAAAATAATTTGTTTTGTTCAGCAGTAGCTTTTTTCATTATTCCTCTTTTTGTGATTTTGCAGTCTGTGAGGAACGCTAATTTTTCTTCACAGATCTCTGCATGTGTTCTAACAGCTCGACCCAGGCTCTGATTTTTCAGCCTGCTTAGGAACCAGAAGAGGCATTCACGGGGTGGGAGACATTCATGTCACTTGAATCAAACCTACTTGAGACACTTTTATTGCCATGTTCTAAAGAAAAGATTCAAAACAGGAATTGTGGGGGAAGAAAATGGGAAAGACAAATATTAAAGCTGTTGTTCACTAGCAGAAATAACCACCTTGCTTTTATTCTTGATGTTTGCGACTGAAAAAATCCTGAACACTGTTTGTTCCCAGGCACCCCTTGGACTGCAATCCAGCTCCAGGCAGTGGGAGTTCCTGTCCGTGCCTCTCTCACCCCAGCAGAGCTGAGAGCACGGGCAGCAGCACCTTCCCCTGGCTGAGGCTCTGCCCCCCTGCAGGACCCTCTCCTTCCCCTGGTCCTGTGTGGGACATCCCAGCCCGTCCACGGCTGCACCAGAGCCCTGCAGCTGCTGCCTGGACACAGCTCCCTGCTCCTGCCTCCACAGATGCTCTGAGAACCACCAACTTTGGAGAAGGACAGGACTGATGGAAACCAGATGGAGAAATCAGCAACAAGCCCAGCGGACTTCTAATGAGTCACAGATCACAGTTGGCAACTTGGCCTTGGAAAATCATCATAAACACATTATTACAGGGCTTCTGTAGCTTCTTATTTCACCAGTATTTTGGAACTGTGGAGGTTTTTCCTTTTACATAAATTTACTTTTCTACCATGTATCCATTAACAGCGGGTTCCCAAAAATCGTGTTTACTTTCTGCAATATACAAGAAAAATTAAGCCCCTTAAATACATTTTCAGATCACTCAGAATATTCTTTAAATTACTATTGAAGCTGAAACAGTTATTTTGAATTTGCCCAAAATAAAAATTTGAAAAAACTTCTGATTTTCTTCAAAGCCATCCTCATCCTTCAGTGTTGACCACTGTAAATCTCTTGAAATAAATTAGAAGTGTATAAATCTGAATCTGCAAATCAAATCTGGCACTGGACGCAAAACATCAGCACATTTCACGAAATACATTGGCAATTTGAGTGACTAAACACTTTTTTGTTCGTATTGTTTTTTAATTTTTAGCTCTAACTCCTCCGTCTGACAAGAACTCACAGAAAAATGTGACATTACCAAATCTATGCTTTCTGTGAGAGCAACTTCAGTCCAAAAACACTTCATGGACTAAAGCATGGATGACTTTCTTATGCACCATCCAAATTAGGCAAGATTTAAGTCCTAAGTGGTTTCAAATGGTTATTATTGACCTGAAGGGAGAGGGCTCCACTCCCTGTAATATTAGGTGAAATATCTAAATTAGCAGATTTAGCAAAGCCCCCACGGTGCTCAGCTACTTAAACATGCTTTAACACAGATTTTACAGTGCCTCCCTGACTATGCTTTTCAGGTTACTAAATATGGTGCTACCTTCCCCCAGAGGCAGAGATTTCCCACTCACACTCGAGGGGTTGTCTTGGTTTTAAAATTAATTATGTGGTAATGGGCTAAAAATGCTGCTACATGGGAGGACTGCAGCCTTATTCATTTTATAGATAAGGACACAGTCGTATTTCAGGAAAATTATTTCCAGAATCTGAATACTTGAGATCTTGCACAGGGTATGGCTCGTCTGTCAATCTAAATGGGTTCATGTGACAAGGAGATGGACTCACAAGGCTAGAATCCAAGAACAGAACTGAGATTAAAATCCAAAACTGAAGTCAAAAAGCCCAAAAACCTCCAAAACCCTCCTGCTGATACAGCAGCAAAGAGAAATAGGGTGGGGAAAACTCACAGTAATTTTCTGTATTGGTGATGTTGTGCAAAAGCAGATTTTTTTCCCCTCAGTTATCTGCCAAGGAGAAACACATAAAGTGCAGTTCCCTGCAAGTAACTACCAAAGTGGAGCATTTGATTGACAAAATTTTCCCGTTCTCTCTCTCATGCTCTCCAAGGCTCTGGCTCTGAGGCTGGCAGTGCTTCACTGCAGACAGAATTTACATGGCACGCAGACATTGCAAGGACACGAGGAAATCCAGGCAGACAGCTCAGAGAATTTCCATCGTTCCCCCTTAGTAAGAGAAGAGCCAAGAGAGAATTTCTTTCTTTCAAGGTAAAGCTCAGCTGCACTGAAAACTATAAAATATCCTCCTAAAATAACGAGAGGAGGCTGCCACCCTCAGCGTGGGCAGGAGTTTGCAGCCTATGCCCTGTTCTGCTCTTTGAAACAAGCAGCTGTGGTAAAGATGCAACAGAGGGACAGAAGGAGTTCAGGGAAGAGCCTCTGTGACAGCCAAGAGCTCCTCCTCGGAGCAGGGCTCAGCCCAGGGTGCCCTGGTCACAGGCTGACTGTCAGACAGCAGTGCCAGCCGGCGATGGGACAGCCAGCAGCAGAAACATTTCTATCTCAGAGCGTGCCCTCTGGGCAGGGATTGCCAGGAGATGGAACAGGACTGCAAGCCTAAGGCTCACACCAGGCCTGTGCTTAAACTGAACACAGGACTTCCAGGATGGGAGAAGGCTTTGCTTAATAACAATCTGGAACTACAGAAAATCCAGGAGGCATCTATTATTCACTCAGTCAGCCTATAAAAATTACATGACTTTTAACACACTTTTTAATTGCTCTTAATTATTAACATTTACATTGCTCTCGAAATGACAAAGTGGCCCAGTTGGAGACATGGTTAAATTTTTAATAACACTGGAAAGCAAAGCAACGAATCTCAGAGTGTGGACTTTAAACCTACACAGTATTACCTGAGTGTGTATTTAGAGCATGTGAAAGCAAAGTCAGACTCCCTGTGAAAGACTCAAAGCAGTTTACAGAGCTGGAAGTACCTCGGAATGCTGAAGGCATTAGGAGCTATTTTTCACAGAAAAATAACAGCGAGGCGCTTGCTTCTGTCTTTAATGAGAATTAGGAGGTTTTTAGCCTTCGGAAAGGAGCCAGACTCACAACTGTCAAACGTCCTGGTATTTAAGGAAATGGAAAAAACATGGAAGAAAAATGGGAAAACTGAGTTTGGTTCAGAACTATGGCTAGAGGACAAGCAAACAAGGTTCTAGTTTCCCTCTGATCCTTCGGAAGCAAACCTGCAGCCAACACTTCCTGCTTCAAATGCAAACAATGAAAACCTCAGGTGACAACTAATGCACAACTCCATGTGCACAGGACATGATCAATCTGCTAACTCCTGAAGCTGTAAAGTTGACTCATAAGAGATTAATTACATAAATGAGAAATGCCCAGAATACATCTTCTCACTATTGTTACTCTTCCTGTATTTAGGGCTTTTAAAATATTTTTTTACATTGACTTCAGGTCAAACTATTCCCAAAGTTGCAAACTACACAACATTTTTACAAAGAAAAGTAGGAACAGATTCTCTTATGAATACATTCTGGTCAGTTTTCTTTATCTTTTACTTACTCCCAACTTCATAACCTTGGTTTACATTTCAGAATCTGACAGAAGCAGGGCTTATTCCAACTAAACCAAATTACAGGTATTAATTAATGGCTCATGCTTGTTTGCCAGCTCCTGCAAGCAGAAGGCTAGATAAAAATGTATTTACAGCAGAATTTAATTACCCATTTTCAAGCCACTGGCCTCCTGGCAAAAGTCTCCCAATGTAGTGCCGAATAGGACTTGGATTAAGAATTAATTTACTGTCAGGAGTGATCTGCAATTTAATGGCTTAATCAAGTTTGCTGTGAAATTGGTCGGGAGCTCTGGAGCCTGATGCTGCCCCAGAGCTGCTGCACCAAGACAGGTTTCAGAGATCCATAACTCAATCATCAGCCAGCAAACCCAGAGCTCTCCCCATAATCAGGAACTGCCTCTGGCAAGTTTATGACTCCCATCACAGAGATGCAGCCCACGGGCTGGAGTTCAGGGCAGGCACTGGACTCCTTCCTCCTCTCCCAGCTGAATCCCCAAACACTCTGTACCTGCATGGACACCAAGACTGGCATGGAAATACAGGCCAGAGTGTGTCAGACACATCCTCCTCTGTCTCCTCAAATCGCAATACAAACAGAGAAAACTGTTCATAAAGACAAAGGGTTTTAGCACAGAAATGCTTCTTTCAGCTGGATTCAGAACTGTCCCTACCGTGGGCAGTACACGGAGCTCCTTCTACAGGAGCACAGCTGAGGGTGGAAATAGAGAGGAAAACTTTGAAATCACAGCTGAGATAAAATTAGCTATGAACCGAGCCTTTTGATTGTTAAAATTTTGAAATTTAAAATATCTTGATTACCTTTAAAAATCAAATCAATCCACATTTTCTACTAGAAGCCAACTGTTAGAACAGCAACAGCCTAGGTGCTGAAATAGAAAATGTCATGCTAGAAATAAGGGTATAAAAACTGTTCTCTTGAGCTTTCAAAGCCAGATCTTAATGGTCTCAGAGGCTCCAGCCATTAAGAAATATGAATAAGCTTCTCACATGGGGTATTTAGCTGGGCTGAAATACTCCAAACAAAGTCTCTGCAATTTATCACTGGTTGTCAAAATATCCTGGTGAGAACTCCTAGAAGTGCTTTGAAGACCACACCATCACAGCAGCTTACCTTTCTATTCTACTACTTCTTCCCTGCTGAGATCATGAATCATCCTGATGTCTCCCGTTCTGTCACCCAGGGATGTTTAAATCACATCTGGCACAATACTACCAGTCCATCCAAAAGCTCTTTCTCAGCACTGATGGCTGCTTTCCTTCCTTCCCCTCCAGAGATGGCTGAGAAGATAATTTTCAAACTCCTCAGCATCTGAACGGGTTAGTGGCTGTTCCATGAGAACAGCAGAATGGTCATTCACAAAAAATTCAAAATGGTCATACAAAAAACTCAACTATTTAAACACAATTTACGCTCTCCCAAATAAAGTCACTCCATGCTGGACTCCTTTCAGCATCAGACAGTGGCAGGCTCTACTCTTCACTCTGTAAATTCGGAACAGGATTTGCTTCCTGTGCAATCATCTTTACATTTCCACACTGGATTCCTTCCCAGGGTGAGCTGTTCGGAGCAGCAGCAGCAGAGCCCACCCCCATCTCAAGTGGGAAGCCAGGCTGCAACCCTCAAAATGCCAAGGCACAAAATAGCATGCTTGTCCCAATTTCTTCATGTTATTTTGGTACACTTTAGGAAAAAACCCAACAACACATAACTCATTAATTATAACCTTTCAAAAGTGTTTTCCTTTCCCCCAAACTGCTAAAATCTAGCAGAGATGCAGCCAAAGTTCTAATAAAACTATTTTTAGCTTTTGTCACGCAGAGAACATCATGAAGTAGGTCTCATCCTTCTATTAATGCAAATGTATTTAAGCAGTCAGCGCAGGAAACTTTAGAATATGCTAATCACTGTTTCTCTGGACTCCAGCCTCCAGTGCCTGTGCTGATGTGTACACATCACAGACAGGCTGAGGGAAGGGAACACCATCATTTTACGTGTCAGTAGGTATTCACAACTCCATAAAGTGACAGCCATATGCAGATTTTATTGCCACATTTATATATTTCACTAATTTCCACACTCAACAGCCTTTTAATACACACTGGTCTTACTTTCTGGTGTCTGAGCCAAACTGCCACAGTGTGTTAAAAATGGAAATGCTTTTGATAATCGCATGCACTGGTTTTGTTTTTAAAGTGGTTCAGTGCCGATGAGAGGGACCAGATTGGAGTTCCCTGATAATCCACAAGGAAAACAAGGCACTGGCGGGGCAGTAGCTCAGCCAGCTTCCCCCCAGTGCATCTCCACTTAAATCCCTGAGAGAAAAACTAAAAAAAACACCACACACATCTCACATCTCTAAGTCCCAGTCTGACTCTGCCTGCTCATATCCTTGGCCTTGCTTCTTATTTTTAGTAGCAGGGAAAGCAACCAGAGAAAGCAATGCCTGTCTGGGGCTGGGCTGCTGCCCACAAGCTGCTCAGCTCATCCAGCAGCACACACCCCCCTGGCCAGCACACACATCTTGGGTGTGGTTGGAAGACCTCATGAATTTTATCTAATAAAGCATTGAGGTGAAGTTACTGGGTCTCACTTAAATGCTTCTCATCTCCTGGGAGTCCCATCAGGAACGAGAAACACTCTGCAGCACGTGCAGTGATAAGGACAAAACACCCAGGACAGATGTACATAGCTCTCCATTTTTATCAATACTGAAAATTAATATTTTTAATTACCAGCGTGATCAAAATAGTAGAAAATATTATTTTGAACTTTACTTATCTACCACAGAGTGTACAGCAGATAGTGTCACATCTGAGAGACAAGGCCTGGAGAGTTGTCCAAAGCACCTGTTAACACCCAATCTGTAAAACTAAACTAGAAATTTAAGGGAAGAAGACCATTTTTTAATGACACACAAATAAGTCAGCAATTAGAGGAGAATGTACTAGCATAGACATAAATAAACAAATAAAACCATAGGATTTTAGAATAACAAAAGTAACTCAGGCAGAATACTGCAAAGAGAGCTCCAAGGCTCCGTCATAGGGCACGAAAATGCAACAGAGCCTCGTGGCCAGAAACTGGGAGGGTTTTATTGTGCAGTGGCAGCTGTGAGCCCAACACCTTCCTCAGACTCCTTCCTGACACAGGCAGGGAAAATCCTGCCTGCCCACAGGGAACCAGGAACCAGGTAATAAAGAGATAATGGCTCATCCCCATCCTAACAGATATCCAGCTACAGAACTGTTTTCTTATCTCAATAACATTTCATAAATAATATTATCCTGGGATTTTTGCAAAAGATCAAATCCCATTAAAATGCATCTTCCAGTTATCTGTGGAAATATTGGGTAGGTCGAGAATTGCATTTTATCTTCTGTTAACTGAACTGTTACAGCAGAATATTTGAAGTGTTTGCACTCATCTTCTCTCCAGGGGAAGATGCCTGTGCCTCTTTAGTTCTGGAATTTGACCTGCTAGAAATCTTCATGGCAACTCCACAAAACATGTCCTCTACTGCTTAAGAAGGAACCAGGCAGTTTCAAAATACATTCACGAGTGGTCTTAATGTGTGTCGCATTCTGTTCCTTTATGACTGCATCTCACATTTTCTGAATTCTGAAAGACCACACAGAGAAAGAGCTAAATTCTATTTGCCTTGCCAAAATGAACAGCCTCAGATACATCTTTGACCCCATGCACTCAAACCAAGATGGTTTTGGCTCTATATTTGGCATATTTTTAAAATGTGTTGCTAATTACTTATATAGCTCATCACCTCCTTGCTGAGCTGGTGTGCTGAGCTGTGCTGAGCACGACTCCTTCCCCTCATCCACCCACTGCCTCTCAGGTAAATGGGTTCAATGTGTCTGAAACTATTATTTTGTAAGAAGGAAAAAATTAACCAGTGCAGCCAGTTTGGAGGCAATTTCAATGAAATCCAGCAATGAGACCTCCCCATGGTTACATTCTGGAGACGGGGCACTGATGTTGCACCTTTCCTTCAATCACAGAAAATCGCGGTTTCTGCACGAGCAGTACGGGTCCCTCACACCCAGCTGTGTGCACAAGGGAAGAGTAAGAGACAACATCCCAAGTGATGATTGCCCCAGAGCTGATTTCATCTCATGCTTATCAAAGGACCTGCAGTACTACACCAGTGAAATTGCCTGTCCCAATTATTTACAGTGGCAAATAACTGAAGTACCACACCCACTTCCTCGCACATTTCACAGCACTCCTGCATGGTGAACACCGGGTATTTCCAAGTGTGTGAA
This sequence comes from Dicrurus megarhynchus, assembly GCA_013399195.1. Classification (NCBI taxonomy): domain Eukaryota; kingdom Metazoa; phylum Chordata; class Aves; order Passeriformes; family Dicruridae; genus Dicrurus; species Dicrurus megarhynchus. The sequence continues at coordinate 1,290,130 of VXAD01010627.1, forward strand.
GGCACTCACGGCTTCAAACACTCAATTTTAATCAATTCAAAACCAAAACTGGATTGCTTTTTTTGGAGGGCAGAATGATAACTGCTTCTCCAAATCAGAGATGCAACCTCCAAACTATTTAAACTGAGAAGCAGAAGTTCCTTTGCCTTTAGTGACCTGGTCTTGTCTGACTCCCAGATTCATTCCACCCTCATCACAGAGCAAGTAACTTTCTCAGTGTCAAGTTCCATTTCCTGAGGCACAGCAAATGCTCCAAGCTGCAAGGAAGTTGCTGAAGGACAATGCTGAGAACTACAGTACTTTCAATTTCCATGTCAGCTTAATTTACCATAAGAATTAAAAATTCTGGGACAGGAGTTTGTAGCTGTGCAGTTACTTTTGATCTGAACACCAGCATTCTGCATGACTTCCCTTGTCAGCTCTAAGCTCTTCACAGAAGGACCTTTTTCTTTTTTTTTTGACCAGCATTTGCCAGTAAAGCACCTCCTGCATTTGGAATCTGTGCTGAGATCCCCAGACTGAGATGCAAATATAAAACATGCATGAGTGCTGAACACAGGATGGGACAGGAATTTGTGAACTTCAACACACACTAATGTTCCTGTTCACACATCTCAGTTTTTCTGGTTATAACTGATGAAAAGGGACAGCTCAGAAATACACTTTTATACATCTTTTTGACATTCAATATGCTTTTCCCCAGCACACCGTTTATCTCTGATGTACATCACCAACCCATGGGCTCATCACAGGCCCTCATATCCATATTCAGAAAGGGATTTCATTTAAAACATCCTTCTCCCAGCTGTGTTGACTTTACAAAGTGCTGTACACTCTGTACAGCATTTATATCAACCAGATTTTTGATCCAACACTTCTGGTGTTTTTTAGCCAGTGAAAAGCAAGCCTGGTAGCTCTGAGCAGTGTTCTTGCTACAGATCTAACCATTAGAACTTCTCCAGGAAACAGAGAGAAATGTGTGTCCAAATAATGCTCATCTCCATCCACCTGCTGTCAGAGAGCAGTTTGATTTTTCACCCAGACAAGGCTGGTTCGTGCTTGCACCACTCAGCCCTGCTGACTTCAGTGGTACTGCTGGTAACCAGAATTGGGCCCACGTGGAACCAAAGAGAACACTGACACTGGCAAAAAGACTTGCAGATATTTGGAAATGGAATGCAGACCCTTCTGGTTCTAGATCACCAGTTTTAACAGGATAGAGATTCTTTTGCCACCCAGTCTGCCAGAGTAGTGACTGCAGTCTTCAGCTTTATGAAGGCTGCTAAAAACCCCTTAGAAACGCATTAAAGCACTCACTCCAGTTCAAGAATGGGAAAATGACCAGAAGTTGAAGAATCAGTTGTCTCATGACATAAAGCCCAGCAACAAAATCAGTATTTATTTTTTGAAAGGCTCAGCACATGCCTGAAACAGCTCTGGACCTGAGAACAGAGGTGTTACAACTGTTCCCACTGGAGAAAGCTTTGATATTCACCATCATCTTCCTCACCTGGGTTTGATGCAATCACTCTTTCAAGGTAAAATCTAAATTCTCATGCATCCTGTAAAAAGGAGTCAAAGCAGTCCCCTAAATAACTTGTGAATTAAGTCTCAAGCCAAAATAGAAACCTATCACAAAATACACCTCTGAATTCAGCAGCAACACCACTGGGCCTAAAGGTTTTTGTATGGGGTTTAAGATTTACATTTTTCGGTATCATCTGAATACTTTGCCTCCAACCACTGAACTGGACAAGAAGCCTTGCAAATGAGGCTACTACAATATTCTGCAGTGTGATTCATTAGGACAAAAGTTAATTAAATCATGTTCTCTCCTCAGACATACTATTTTGTCTTAAAGATGATTAAATGAGACAAATGTAATTAGGACAGGAAAAAGTATAAGCCAAAAAGTTAATCTTACAATGTCTTTCAGAAAAATGAAGTAATAAATCACCTTGTCTTTTGTTTTGCAGTAACTGATAACACTGATAACACCCTGAGATCCTTCAGCTTTCCTGTCTGATACAAGTATTACACTTGATGAGGCAATTTAGAGTGAAACCGGGGCTGTGACAACAGACATTACATTTAGGGGAGAGATAATAAATATACAGCTTGGCTTATGCAGATGGTGCCCTTTCAGAGAGCAATCAACACAACACCGGGTGGTGAGGTTCATGAAAATACACACTACATCCACAAACAACAATCAATATGTGAAAATATATATATAAACTGTCTGTTAAACAGAATCCTAACTCATCATCCAGAAAATAACTGACTGAAGGGAGGCAGAACCCCTGAATGTGTCACTGGTTGCTTGTTGGTCAGACGTACCCAAGTGACAGAGAGCAAAACACAAGGAAGACCATGTGCTGAAAGCACTGCCTGGGCATAAGAAAATCTGCATTCGATTCCTGGGTCTGTCTTTGACTTTCTTTAGATGTTAATTAGCTCATTTGGTCTGTTCCTTCTCAAGGAAGAGAGATAACAATGTGCCATTGGTCCTGTCTGTTGGGTCAGATGCACTGCTCAGTCACCCCAGCCACACAGAACTCATGTGGGGATGAAATCCACAGACCTGGAGCCACAAACCCCAAAGCCTCGTTTGTAACACAAGCACCCGCACAGTTTGAATGTACCACGTACAAGAAAGGTTACCAGAGGCCCTTCAGCTGAATTTTAAAATGCAGCAGCATTAACAAGAGAAACCACAGCTATAGACCCAGAACACCTGAAAAACACAGAGCCTGTTTTGTCCAGAGTCATGGCGGGGCAGGACTGCATGGAGCACGGCCAGGCTGCCCTGCCCCTGCTCCAGCCCTCGCTCCCTGGTGCCCCTCTGAGCCCCGAGGATGCCCCACTGCCCCAGGGCTGTGACCCACACGGGCCCAGGCAGCAGCAGAGCCTGGGAGCCGCTGCCCCTCCCGACCTGTCCTCGCTCTGCCGCTGCTCTGCTCACCGCAGAGAGGAACAACGGGGTACGGGACTGGAAGTGTCTTCATTAAAAGGTCATGTTCGAGTCAACAATCTCTTTAAACTGTGGGAGTAAGAATATTATGTTCTAGGGGAGAAAGAAGAAAGGTCAGCCTGCTTTCATGGCTACTAATTTAATCCAATCTTATACTGGACATGTCTCATTCTTTGGGCCTTTAAATATCCTCCACTGCTCCTACGATTAGAAAAAAAATGCTTTTTAAAACCCCATTAAGATCTATTTTTGATGGAAGTTTCCTTCATAGCCTGCAGCTAAGAAAGGCTTTTATTATGCTGGCACTCTATCAATAAACTCAAAACAGAATTCTGCATTTGCACAGGTAATAACTGATCTAGAAAATACCATTAGAAATGGAAAGCTGTATTAGTCACTGCAAAGATATAGAGAGAAAACTGATGATGGAATGGTAAAGCTCATTAGGACTCAGTGCCATATATTTAAAAATGCTTAAAAGAGATGCCAAATTAGAAAAATTCAAATACATTATGATCAACATCAGCGTTTTCCAAAATCCAGATACTGGCTTTGGCCACGGACATTGTTGGTTTCATTGCTAAAACTCTCACACGTGTACAAGGCACAGGAAAGACAGGTAACCAGAAAAAGTTCCTTTCCTGGAGCCAGCTGTCTAGGATAAACACCAGTTGTTGTAACCAGAAAAATTAATATTTTTCATTATTATACTGGTGCCCAGACTCACCATTCTGCCATCTCTGAGAGACTGAAAGCCATCTCTCAATAGCAAGCAATGAGCAACCTTTTTTTTCCTTACAGCACAGTTTTTGCCTCGTGTTCCCTCGGTAAACAATGAACACCTGGGGGAAGCACCAGAGATTCCTGCTCTGCACAGGGGCAGAAAGGCTCAGATGGAGTGAGTACAGGGTGCATTTTAGAGAAACCCTCTTCCCACAGAGGTCTGAAGCAGCCCCACGTTCCCCCAGGGGCACAGAGGGCTGCACCTCAGCAGTGCTGTTCTTACAGAAACTCTGCTGCTGCTGCTGCTGCTGTGGCGCCCGTGGCTTGCACACACAGTAATTCCACACACAATAACGCCCTTTTATCAGCCCCCTCCGAAACTCTGAGCACTCTAACGCAGCCAGGGAGCTGCACGTCATCCCTGCAGCTGCAGCAGCGCCAGGCTGCTGCTCCATGGTAACAGCAGGTACCCGCTGCGAGTGCTGCGCTCCGTGCACGGAAAGGGAACGGAACCCTGCTCCGGAGGGGACAGGGGACAGGCCTGGATCCTCACACAGGCAAAACTGGCTTTGCTGAAAGNCAGGCATGGATCACCACACAGGCATGGATCCTGACCCAGGTATGGATCACCACACAGGCCTGGATCCTGACCCAGGCATGGATCCTCACACAGGCATGGATCCTCACACAGGCCTGGATCCTCACACAGGCATGGATCCTCACACAGGCATGGATTCTCACACAGGCATGGATCACCACACAGGCAAAACTGGCTTTGCTGAAACACAGGCTTCTCGTCTCACAGCGAAACCACTGCTGAGACACGCAGCACCAGAAGGAAAAAACTGCACCCAGTTTTTCTGATCTCCAGCGGAAATGGCTAAAAATTGTCATTATTGATACAGCTGCAGCAATTGATTAAAAATTAAATAGGGGAGAACAGTAGGTTAAAATTTAGCCCCAAAGCACTATAAGTGCAGTATCAAAGAAACACGATTTAGTATTTTGTTGGGGAATTTTAATCCTGGCATCAGAGTTTCTGGCTCTCTCACTATCCATACTTCAAAACTGTGGAAACAACAGTGTTTTAAATAGAGGCTGGTTTGGGTGTCCAAAGTTCACCCTTTATCCAGAAGGCTGCTACTGCCCAGCAACCATTTAGATTTCATGTGTTCCCTTTGAACCTGGCGAATGGAGCAGTGAGAATGGACTCTGAGCAGACCCCGAGGTACAGCCTGACTGCTGCAGTCATTCCTCCTTTCTCTTCTCAAGACTCAAATCCCAACCAGTGCTTTTCGGTTTACAACACTTTATGATGCTTCTCGAAGGCACAAACTAATTGTGTGAAGGAAATAACCAGCAAAATCCCCACTAATTCCAGTGGTGTCCCAGGTCTGCCTCAAGTTGTCTTTTTTAAGTGTTCTGGGTCTGGGTCTACAAACAACCCCTCCCTTCTCAAAGGCCTCCTGTTAAGGGAAATTTGACACAACATTAAAAGATTGACTCCACTTTTTTTACCAGAAATGTCTTTCACCAGACCTTAACATTCAGTTCACATCACAGCTATGTAATTATTCTTTTCAGAAGCAGAGATGCAAAGAAGGCATTAACAGCCGTTCAAAATATCACATTTATGCACTTTTCTCTTGTCATATTAAATATAATTACTTCTGATGCAATCAAACTCGTATCCTTCAAATGGATAAATCCAGCACCAAATTTAGAACCTCAAGCTTCAAATATCAGGCTCTTAAAGCAAAGCTTTAAGCCTTTACTTTCAGTTCAGTGAGGCACAAAGAAGAATAGTGAGAACATAAGGTTTAAAAATGGCCTTTTAAAATTAATTTTCTTTAAATTACTCTGTTAGTCACTGGTTGCAAAGTGCTTTGAAGATCAAAGGTGATTTATGAACAACATCTCATAACTCAGCCACCAGGAGATGGGGACCGACTAACTGGCCAACCCTTCTAAAAGTTCCTTCTCTAAATTCAAAAGGCGCCTGAAAATCAGAACACGTGCAAACACACAGAAATCCAACCGGAAAAAACCTGCTGATGTTCAGAATCAAGTGTCAGGATGGCTACACCAAACTGGCTTGGAATGTGCTCATTAGAACCACAGCCCGTGGACGGGATCCTGCACTTTTTACTCATGCATCCAGACCTAAGCACTGGAATTATTTATCTTATTTTTCTGGCTTTTAAGCTCTCATTTCATCACAAGCACCTATGTGTTTTATGTAAGTACTACTGTCGTTCTGCAAGAGTTTAAGAAACCAGTACAAAGTACATGGCTTTGAAGAGGCTGGAGTTAAACCCTCCTCCTCCCAAACTCCCCCCTCAGAAATCCCCAACCCCCTGAAGCTGTGCACATGCAAACAAAAAAACCCCACAACCAAGCAAAACCAGCAGCATGGATTGCAAAACAGAACTTGTCTTCAAATGCATCAGTTGCCATAAAACTGTAAAAATAAAGACAGGACTTACTAAAAACTGCCAGAGATGCTGCTTTTGATTTAAGGTGGTGACATGAGACTGGGAAATCTGTGTCTCTTCTATAAACCGGGTCTGATCAAATATTTTCTGTGAAGTTGCAGGCTGCAGACATGATGGATCATTTCCAAACTGCAGGATAAAAGAAAACAAGTCAATGGCCAGTGTGTTACACCTGTGCACTTGCTCTTCCTGCCACACAGCGAGCTTCCTTAACACGTTTTTCACTGCATGTGCCCCCAAAAGCTGCATGAAAGTGATGGTTAATTATCCATTACACACAATAAAAGCCAATCTAAATTAATAAATTCAGCTTTGCTGAATAAACATTTCTGTCAGGGCAGGCAGCAAGACTGAATTCCTATACAAAACTCCAAAATAAGCCTTACATGGCATCATCACTGCTACCACGAAAGAAATTAATTTCAGAGGGCAAATGAAGAAATTCAGTTTCAACACCTTCTCTATGAAATGTAGGGACATAGAACGAAGCAGAAAAATTCTGTCCAGTATTTATCATTACACTCTGCAAGTCTGCCAGAATATCTCTTCATATTAACAACAAATTTCTAGCAAAGGTTAATTAATACAAAGCACCATTAGAAATGCTGGAGTTTTTTTGCTGTCTCACCCACTCAACTCAGGTACTCCTGAGCTGAAGAGGGATCTTTAGATTTGATATTTCACATCTTTTTGAATGGAGTCAGAGAAGACAACATTCTCAAATTCCTTTTCAAAAAGGTTTGGGAACAACCACCTCAAATACACATTTTCATGCAAATATCCTTTGAAGTCCACATGTTTCTGAGAAAACCTGAAGGATCCTGAAGTTGGGATAGTTCAAATCTACTTAATTCTCTGCTAAGCACTTTTTGCTCTGGCCAGCAGACACTATTTTCAAAATGACTCAGTAGAGACCATGAATCATGGAGAGAGACGCAATCCAAAGCCACTGAAACCAGTGGGAAAACTCCCCCTGATCCCTGGGTAAGATCCCAGTTGGTTATAGCTCAGCTCCACAACCCAAGAAAAGGCCCAATAAAGCACTTCTTCCTTCGGGCAAAATTAGCTTCCCTTCCTCACACCAAGTCAATCAAGTTTAATGCCACCCACACCATTTTAAGCTGCTTCTCCAAGAAACACAAGAAGTAGGGGAAAAGTTTCTCAAAAATAAAAAAGGATTTAAAAAGCAATGTAACATATCATCAGCACTGTGACAGTTGTAAACGAATCCAAGTTTGATGTAAAGTCTAGCATGAAGTGCAATTAAATGGTCCTTCCTAGTCTCAGATTAGGAAGTTGCTGAGATGATTCCATGTTCAGATCCTCGTGCAAGTGTCCCCTTCATGGACAGGAGTGAGTGGTGGCTGCCTCCACAAGGATCAGATGTAGGCCTGGCAAAAAGAAATCCCGTGATTGTTAAGACCTAATTTACAGGGCTGCAGCTCAAGTGACAGAATGAGCTGATGGGAAGAACAGCAAATACGAGCAAGGAGGAAACCTCCACTGGCAGGGCTTGATTTTAGCACTTCCAAGGGGTGCACAGCACTGAGCATTTGAGCAGTGCTGGGGGGCAACCCATCCTCAAGGAAAAACCTGTTCAGTGCATCCCTCGTCACATACATGCATTGAAGGCTGGGTGTTCAACAGCACAGGAGCGCTGACAAAAAAACAGAAGAAATGCAAGTGTAAAAATAAGGGTTTTATCAGAATCTCTCACTTTTAAGAGCGTCGGAGACAACGTGTGATGGACTGAACACAGCCCCCATTCCCCACAGGTAGATAATCCAGAATTAAAGCTGAGCCTGGGGGAAGTGGTTTTTGTTTTTATTTATCTGATTTGATAGGTAATAAATTATTTTCCCCAAGTAGAGCCTGTTTTGCTGCAACAGTAATTCCTGAGCGATCTCTCCCCAGCCTTGTCTTGGCCCAGAGCCTTTCATTCTATTTTCTGTCCCCTGGGGAGGGGAGGGGTGGAGCAGCTTTGGTGGCACCTGGACCCAGCTTCCAGCCTGACTCCAGGGGAACACAGAGCGACTTTTGCAGTTAATTTCTGTGAGGACTTCTGCTGCGTCCTCACTTTTCCACAAAGTCTTCACAACTCCCAACCACATGCTCTATCCTCACATCCCTCTTTTGGCAAGATTCAGGTCAAAATAACCCCGTGCAAAGTTGTTGGAGCTGTTGGAAGAGCAGTTTTAGAAATAAATTGTCTTGCAACTAGGGCTCTGAAGCAGCAAGGCACCTTTCCATAATATTTGATTGGGGTTGCATTTCACTAACTAGAAAATAAAAAAACTGAGTAGAAAGATCTGATGATTAAGCTCAGCAAATTAAATTCTGATGAGCCCCCACCTTTGCAGAGATGGCTTCATTTCAGCCGCACTGAGGGGTAGGAGGGAGATTGAGAAAGGCTCAAGGCCAGCCCACACAGAGCAGCGTCCTCAGGATCCAACACTCCGCAGTCAGCAGGAGAACACGACAATAACTCCCTTCCACCCAGTAAACAACCCCTGGATCTCGTCCTCTCTGCCAACTGTTGAAAGCTATCAAGGTACCGCTTCCCACCTCTCTTCAGACAACAGTTCTGCCCCCTCAGTGGCTGCATTTTCACATAAACATCTCTGTGCTTCTTCCTCATGCCAAAGAAACCTTCCCTATGGGCGTCTGCCAAAGGTACCCAGCTGCCCTCCTTACAACGCTCCCTTGCTCTGGTACCTGGGAAAACTCAGGACCCTTCAGCCAGGGGCACAGCAAGGCTACACCCACCCATCCCCAGCAGTGATACAGAACTTCCTCCCACACTCTTGTTCCGTTTCATTAATCCCAAATCACCTGCTGAACTGCAAACTCCTCTGATCAATCACTCGTTGTCACACAAACGTAGCACAACACCCTCTGGAGCCTGAATTTGTGCTAAAACCCGTAAGGTAACAGAAGAGGGGAGAAGATGACAAGCATGAATAAGTTCTTCCAAAGACTCTTTATTTTTTCCCTGGAATGGAATTCTAAAAATACCTTTGGATAGTGTCCCTCCACACACAAAATGGCAAGGCATATGAATTGCATCCTATATGCACAGCTAAATATCAGAGGTTACAGTCTAACAGATTGCACAGAGCTAATGATAGATACTTCCACTCATACCCCCACATTCCCATCTATTTTTAAAAGCCTTTACTTACATAATGTTTGGTGTCTTCATCAGCACAAATCTAATTCTGATGCCAACATCGAGGCTGGACTCGTGGGACATGGGAAATCACTCAGAAAAGGATGCATCCCTACAGTTCTGCTGGGCTTGGGCCTGGAGCTCAGGATCCTTTACTTATTCATTAGTTTCCTGAGGAGAACCAGTGGCTGCCTTGTGTCGGCTGAACAGGATCGTAATTCAATCCTCCCTGGAACTGCCTATCTGAGTGACTCATTAGGGTGCAAGCTGACTGCTACAGAACTCTGTTGACAAAGCCTTTTGCTGGGGGAAGATATATCTTCGTGCACTACAAGTTATCAAAGTTTGATTTTGAGAGATGGCATTATTTCTTAAAGACACAAACAAATGCAGTGAAGCACATTCACACCGTGGAAGTGTTTTGCTGCAAGGATTGTGCCAATGGGCAGTGGGATGCCTGATGGGCACAGGCCTTAAAAACGCAAGTTCACAGCTGCAGCTTGGCGTTCAAGCACGGGATTTGCAGTCAAAGTGTTGATTTGCAGAGAGTTATTACCATTCCTGTGGAATTCCAGCCTTCCCTTAGGGCTTTCTGAGTATAAAAGACAAAGAGTCCCCTGTAGTTTCACAAACTTACAGCTCTAGTATCTACAGTATCTATCTAGTATCTTATAAAAGCAGGTAAAAATCCTGTCAAAGCCATAACCGTATGACAATATCCCCTGCAGGGTTTTCACTCAGGAAGGTTCCAGGTAACAGAAACAGCAAGAGGAGCTGCCCTTCTCCCAGAGATGGCTGCTGCAGCACGCACACGGGAGGAGAGTTTGCTGAAGAACTGAAGAAGTCTGTGCAGAAAATCCCTCACAGGAGCTGCTCCTGCTGGGCACTGCTCGCAGCTCTGTGTGGAGATAACCTGCCCAGAAGAGGTTTGCAGAGGAACCAAAACACTGACGGGTTATGCTCATAAGGTCAAATAAGTTTGTTTTTAACATCCATTAATTTGAAAGATGCTGTCCCTGTGTCATCTCTTTTATGATCTCTAACTGTACATTAGAAATAATTCAGCAAATGACTTTGGTCCTAAATTGCAAATGATGAATGCATGATGATCAAAGAGTCAGCAGCCAGGTTACACAGAGGACAATAACATTCAACATGGGAGGCAAAATGTCAACAATTGTAAGTTATCACTCTACTGAAGCAATTCTTAGTGCTGAGCTTGTAATGTAAGATACTTCAATAAATCCTTCACAAAACACATTTCAATCTTCCCTCGTATATTGAAAGGATTATCCTGACCTACCTCTGCTTTTAACACATCTTTTTCCTTTTGCCTCTATCAGAGCACAAATATTCAGTATTAGTGAAATAATCAGCAGTATTACAATGTACAGTTCTGCAGCTCTGCACTGTGTGGGTGTGTGCAGAGAAAGACACACATTTAATACAGATACCAACCAAGATGATGTATTTTATTTACTGTCTATAATTAATTTATTACAATTTATTGCTGTCTGATTAAGTCTAAGTAGGTAACAATAAGACTGTGGGATTAGCAGCACTGTGAAAATGCCTCTTAATTTTTCAGCTTACAGATACTGCAGAGAACAAACTCATTACCTGCACTGTGGGAATGCAAGACAGCGTGGCAGAGTTTCAGACAAGGGATGTGACACCACACAGTACCCACAGCACAGGAAAATATTGCCTATCTCAGACCTCCACAAGCTCCCTGTGTATATGTGTCCACTGTTTCCATACAGCCTCTATTAAAAGATTAAAAGCTATAAAATTTTACATCTGCCTGCAATTTTACCAAGAGGGAAAACAGAATCCTCAGTGGTTCTAGAACCCCAGAGCAGCTCCTCCTAGGTCTGTCACAAAAACTGATCCAAATGTCGAACCCCAAGGAAACACAAAGAGTCTTTTTTATTGATATATTTTTCAGCACACCTGCCTGCAGCTTCCAGGGCTGACCCCCGGTTGCTCCCCTGCCACTGCCCGTGCCTGACCCGGGGCAGCTGATAGCATCTGAGAGGGCACAGTGGCTGCAGGCACCCCCTGTACCACCATCCACACGAACACACACTGCACTCTCCAGGCAGCCTTGCCAGCAGCAGAAAAAAACCACTTCATGTGCTTTGCAATCTTACTGCATGTTTTACTCCTTCACTGAAAAAGAACCATTTGTTTATTACAGTTCTGCATTATCACCAAGCCTTACCCAAACCAGAGGATCTGCACAGCCCCTGACACAGGAATGTGGCTGAGGTTAACTTTAAATTACGCATGCAGGAAAGGGGCAGAGATTTGAGAGGGGATAACAAGCTCCTGACAACACCAGAAAGCTTCTAGAAGAGTGGTAGTGCCTAAGAAGCAGGCCTTGAGGAGTTATGCAAATTGCTCTTAGAAAAACAAAAGCACCTTATAATCACTTGCAAAATTACTACTCTCCACAAGAAGAAACTTGTTAATCACAGGACTCAACCAGTGAAACAACATGGAAATTCACGATTCCTGAACTGTTGATTTTGAACGTGGTCACCACAACACTGCAGACCTAATTTCTCTGCTCAGGATGCAATTTTTCTACTCTACTCAGGATTTGCCTGCAAGAAAAGAGGAGATATTTTCTGTCATATTAAAATACGAAAATTATTTCATTTCCTCACTCTTGCATGTTTTTGTTTGATTTTTTTTAAACCACACAAGTGATATTAACTGACAGGCAAGGGCTCAACTTAATAGGGAAATAAAATGTTTTGATAGGTACTACGCTAATACTCCTAGAAATGGTCCCCACAGCAGGTCTGGTGCCAGTAATGGTCAGCATAAAGTCCTCACAGAACACCTCAAATGCAGCTGGAGGAGCCCTCTCCCGGCACCTTTCCCTCAGTGAGGCTGGACCATGCAGGATGTCTGGTTCAGTGTTTTAGTGTTAAGTCAGATCCTCAACCCAGTTGCAACTGAGAACACGGAATTACTTTGATGATGTTTGTCTTACAGTTTGAGAGCTTCTTGGTGTGTTTAACCATCACCAGTTTTGTACCATGACATCATATTTCAAAGTCACAAAACAAATTAATTAGCGAGATCATGCCACCTCGTCCTTAATCTCATTAGAAAAGACTAATGGCTGCAGAATCAATTATTTCATACAGATTACTGCCTCAACACCACCAGCCTTTACATCACACAGGCTCATTCTGAATTTTCAATTCCATTGTAATTTCCTCCACTAGTTTAATTACAACCCTTAATTAAGTCCCTTCTTTAATCAACGTTATAGCTATGTCCATTCATTTATGGCTGCATATAAAATAAGAAACAAAGAGCAACTAACAAAACTACAGGGCCAGCAGCAGAGCTTTCCCAGGATTTGGCCGGCCCTAACCTCTGCTCCAGGAACTGCAAGCATTCCTTCCTTTGAAATATCCACAGTAAACTCTTAACAAATACAAAGAAGCCAAATTTTTTAGCTAAGGTTTACAAAACCATGATACAGTTTTCATTTTGCAGTTCCTGAAAATCCAGTGGGTTCGTGATTACATTTACACACTTCATTGTTTAGTCTTCTGTCACTTCAGTTTTTTGGGCTATGCAGGTGCTGCATTTTTCAGAACAGATAATTTCATTTCCAAAGCAATAATTGAGATTTTTCAGCTTCACACTTCACTGTTTTCATAAACAGTTTGTACTTCTTTCCAATGCAGCGTGGGGAATGTTAGCCATGAAAATCATTATGTTTGAGTGAGTATCAGTGGAGTTGGCAGCTAAATGCTCATTTTATAAACACACTAACACATAAGCATTCTCCCAGTAAGAAACACTTGCTGGACCTAAAGAGAAGCGTGCCAGTACAGACCTGCCCAATACCAACATCTAAATCATAATTAACAATCACAGAACATAATTAATTGCTGCTTGGTATTTTAATAGAAAAGAGTAGTAATTCTTTTACAACAATCGTACTATTTTGAGAAAAAAATTTAAATATTTTCCATTAACCTGCAGAATCTTTCTCATTCAGAAATGATCAGAGAGATGTGAGATTTCACAAGTATTTGACTCTTTAACTGGGCAAAAGGGAAAGTTTCTGGTCATGACCTACAGTGAATGAGGAGATTGGAATGGCCAGGAATAGCCCCTGCCCTTCTGGTATCTTTAATTAGCTCTACCCATTTATTTTTTCCCCCTCTCAAACTAGTAAAACGCTAATTTATGTCCCTCCCTAACTGCAGTGTCAGAGCCAGCACAGCCATCCCCTCCTGACCATCAGATGCCCCAGTCTGGAGCCATTTTTGCCATTTCTTTCCCCTTTAGCTCACCCGAAGTGAGTCCTCGTTCCACAGCTGCCTCCTGTCCCTCCCGGCCTCGGGGACTGCCAGACCCTGCTGCCCGTCTCCCACCAGACTCCTTGGTCAGGGCACAGTCCTTGCCACCGCAGCCCCAGGACCTGCCCTTTCCCACCGTGCACTCAGCAGCTGGAAAATATTTTGAGTTTCCTGATGTTCTGAGCACAAACTGATTTCTCAGGAAGGGCTATGAAACACCAAACACTCCTATGCCGAGCACTGTGAAACACCAAATAAATTCGGAGTAACAAATTTCTCTATTGGTTAGACACGTTTCTACTTTTGCTTTGTTTGCTGATTTTTTTCCCACCATAGGAAAAAAATTTCTTTTCATTTCTTGATAAAGATCCCAAGTGGTTTTTTCTTCAATTCTATCTTTCATGTTCTCATGCATAACTGAGAAAACTATCCAGTGACTTCTTTCTTTAAGCTCTATTAGAATAAATGTACCAAAAGGAAATTAGGAACAAAAATGAGAAAAGCCAACACCCTCTCTGTATGCAAATTTCTTCTCTTAAATAAAAAAAATGAGACCATGGGAATCCTATTTCACTGAGCAAATTAACAAAAGGCCAGAAAGCTTGATCTTTGTCACTGGTGTACTCTGTCTGAAAGCTGAACTGCCATTTAAATATTTATAAGGGAGAGCTGTAATTGCAGGCTGAGAGCTGTGAGAGAGCTCTGTATGCACAAAAGAGGAAACTGAAAATATTCATGACATGGGAGAAGTTCCACCAAAGGAAAGTCTGGGTGAAGGAAAAGAGTACTGACCTGGCATTTCAGCAATTTCTGAATCCAGGTACACAAGGAAGTGTCCCAAAGCCTTTTATTTTTGGGGTCTGTTATGGGACACAGAAGAGAAATTCAGACTTTACCAGCCACTGAAAACTGATGAAAAAAGTGGTTCCAAATGATGACAGGACCACCAGCAGTAGATGGAACCATGTTTCATTTTTATGAGTATTTTTTTAAAGAAATAAAAACAAAGGGAGGAGAAGCAGCTGCAGACACGTCAAAGGGGAGAGAGCAAACAAAGATGCTCCAGACCCTGCTGCATCCATTAACTGGGCTTGCCACCAGCAACAGAGCCCTCTCCCAGCAGATTAAGGGTTCTTGTTATACCATCTTCCTGCCTGATTTTAGTGTCTTCAATTAAACTAAATTTATACCTGTCCCTCTAGCTTGATATCCAGTTTGTTGAAGTTTCTGTTCAAGTTATTCTATTTGGCACCGCAGGAAAGCTCAGAGATTTCCCAGCCAGTTCTTCCTACACAAACCCCAGATAATACAAGTGGTCCCCTCTGCATCCTTTACCTGTGCTCCCCTCAAGCCCAAATGTGCTTCCCACACACAGGGAATGTTCCCACTTTGGCCATTCAGTAAATTCCCTTCCAGTCATAGGAAGCCCCAGCTCAGAACTGCTCCAAAAAAGAGTCTCTGCAAACCACAGCAACCAAAGGGCAGCACAGCAAATGCTGACACATTTGTCAGATCATATTTTGAGAGAAAAATGCTTAAAGAACTACCTTGCAATAAACTGGATGCTTGAGAGGGAAGTGATTGAAAGATAAATAAAATCTAAACTCTATCAAAAATACACACAGTGAGCTTGACAGGAATTCTTCTTAACCATCTGAAGAGAATGAGTATTTGGCTTTCCAGAAAGGAGAACTATCTGTGGCGTCCCTACCTAATTATCCCCATGATACTGGAAGTTTTGAAAGCAAGCTGCCACTGAAGTGGGCTCCAAAAGAAAGAATCACAACTTCTAGTTAGAGAAGTTTTTGGAAGCTTGTAACAAAACGTGCTCATTGGTTAGACAAGGCAACATCCCAAAATACTCCACTGATGACACCTGGTGGAGTTGCACAGTGTTTTCTATCAGCTTTCTGAATACATTTCAGACTGCAGGCAATCAGGCTATCAAACTTTGAGACAACAGGTCACGTGAGGATCTCCACTGCACACTGAACTCACTGGGAAATCCTTCACTCCGTTCTGCACTTGTGGCATCTCAAAGGAAAATGTCTGTGTGCTGTAGAATCCAGCACTTCTTGGTAGAGAGGCAAAAAAGAAAACACAAATTACAGAACATGGTTAGGAAGATGCAGGGCATCCTTACCAAGTCAAGTCCTTGATTCAGAGTAAACAATCTTAAATGTACAATCCATGAGCACGGGCATCAAAAAGTGACAAGATCTCACACTTCACTAATATTTGGAGTGTCAGGAGGACAAAAATGGAGATAAGTATTTATTAATGAGTTCACATCTGTTCACATAAGCTTTTTTTGTTTGTTTTTGTGAGGAGATTGCTTAAGAAAAGCATTGCAGTGTGAGGTTCCTGAGCACCCCTTGTTCAGAAAGTCTCAGCAGCAAATTGTCAGAGACTGGAAGAGCATGCACACCAAAGATAACTCTGCACTTGCCTTGCTCTTACTTCTGTCCAAGCAGACTGTTGATCATTGCCTGAACTAAGTGGACTTTTACTCTGAATTCATTTTATGTTCCTAAAATGATGTTGTACCATGTGCCTTACATTCCAACACCCATCACTGCCAGCTGTGCTGTGTGCTACCTTTAAACCCCAGGCTTATTTGAACACCCATTATTCTGCGCAGGGCTTTTGTACTCTATCCAGTGTTTCTGTGTCAGTTTGGGAGCTGGGAAGCATTTAAAGATTGCCACGTCAGCATCCCTGGCTGGAACATCCATTCAGAGCATGTCCCTGTAATGACACATTGAGCCTTCAGCTGCAGAGTGCATCTCAAAACTCGGCATTTTACACTTCCACAAGTTCTACCATCTTGAAGGAAACCCTCATGGCGTGTTGGGAAGAGCCACATGCAAGAAATGAGTGGTGTGTTGCCACTGCCCTCTCCTGGGTGAGGTGGAACGGGACAGACATTGGTGCTTCCTGCAGCTCTGGGTCAGCAGGGGACTGCCAACTACAGCTCCTCATTTTTATTTTCAAGGTGGCGTTCTTGAATTTTATTTCTATGCTTGCCATGCAATAAAGATGTGCAGGGCAATAACCACCACAAAGAGCTGAGTGACAGCTGGTGGCAGAAAAGTAACCTGAACTTTCCAAGAAGCTGACAACTTGAAGACCCTGTTGATTTCAGCTAAAAAAAACCCTTCTTCCTTTTGAAACTCAGCTCTGGTGATAGAGAAAAATCTCTACCTTGAAATGCAAACACAGACACGTTTTCTGGCCTGGATGTGGAAGGTTGTTGCCTTTAATAATCTTGCTTCCTCCACTGGTTTGGGCTGCCAATGAAACTACTCTGGGGGCTGTCAACTCTTTCACAGGACCAAGAATAAATGAGTAAGATGTGCTCGTCATCAGACAAAAAAATCCTTATATCTCTGCTCAAATATCCCTCCAGTATCAGCAGGACTGAACAATTCCCACCATGACAGCAAAGAGGAAACACTACTGAAAACGCTGAGTTTAGCCTGTGGCTAATTACACAGATCTAGCTCTGGGTGAATGGCAATCTTGATTGCGAATGGGAAGATTGTTGATTAGATTTTTTAATAAATAAATTTAAAAATTAGAGCTCACTTGTCACTTGCAGCTCAAAGTAAGAAAGAACAATAGGCAGTACTGGAGGCTATCCAGGCATGCACAGTCCCAGCACTGGAACAGAAACATCCACAGTGATATCACCAGAATGGTAAAATTATTGCAGACAGTTGACAAGGAAAAAACCCTGATAAGCAATAAAATGCTCACACCAACCAACTGAAAAAACTGCAGAAAAACTATGATTTACTTTGATTTGATAAGTGAACTACGTGGCAAACTGAACTACTTCCTTCCAAATGAAGGAATAAAAACCAGCTAAGGACTGGGCTTTTTTTTTTTTTTTTTTTTTNGTCTTTTTCCTTTTTCCTTTTTTCTTTTTCTTTTTTTTTTTTCTTAATTTGAACAATAAAATCTTCAACTATATTAAACTATAAACTATTAAACTACTTTTCCACAGCTTTCTGCACTATTTTCCATCAAAGATCACCATGGCTCTGTGCTCCCTCTTTTTGAAGAAGACATTCTGTAACCTTCTTATCACACAAACCCTTCCTCCATCAAATGAAACTCTTCACAAAATCCAGCACTGGTGGGAGCTCCGCTGAGCAAACTCCTGTTTGCAGAAGCCTCTTCTCACTTCTCGTGTCCTGGCCTTAATTTTCCTCTTCTATGCAGTCAATATCACATTGGTTTGCCCTTTCAGTTTAAAAATTTCTCAATCACTCTGATTTTCATAATGGCTCTTGCTTTAGCTGACACCAATTCTCCAAAGCACTGCAGTCTTGAGGGTTCCCATATTTTTAGCTACTGTGCCAAATTGCTCTGAATTTAATTAGTTAAACACCTAGCTGCAGAAATCTACCCTAAATTGAAAGTGAGAGTCTGCTGTCAAAGTTTTTATGATACATTCCAAGCAACTTTGGTACCTTCTGGGCAGGAAGTTCTGATGCAAATGACTCATGGTGCTATGTGTCACCTAAAAACCACTTCTAGCTGTAAGTCTCAAAAAGCAGAGTACCACAGAATGTGTCAGTAAATCCTGTGGCCAGAGCAAGAAATGTGATTCTTGGGGAAAATACAAATCTGGCTGTCTAGATGGAATAATTGCTTTATTTATTACCCTTAACATTCTGATATAAAATTTACAAGGATAAACTAAGATAAAGAGGCACGTGACACCTCTATACTACCGCGTATTTCTTTCATGAAGTGTAAGTATCAAATAATTTACCTAATTTATAAATTAGAAAAAGGTTGTTGAGCATTAGGCTGGCTGATTTCTCCATTTTATTCATGCTGCACCCTCTGTGTACTGGAAAACGGGGACAAGAAATCCCCCTTGTGCTAAATGTGCACAGAACCCTTCTCCACAGACCGTAAGGGAGCTTTGCCTTAACTCTCAACTCAAACCTGGACAAACCTCCTGACTAAGAAGAAAAGTCTTTATGAGCACCAGATATCCATTAATGTTGAATCTCCTAGAATATTCTTTTTAATAGTAAAATTCACAGCATCTCATCTATTAACACAGACTTCACATTCAGGTTTCATAAAAGTACAAAGGATGTCCACCTGACAAAGCTGTCACAGCTACATCCCCGTTCAGCAAAGGTTTTATACCTCAGTTTTTAGCACCATGTATGAACAGGCCACTGCATCACTGCAGGAGCCACACACTAGCAAATATAATGCCTCTCTTTTCCATGGGGCTGTTGATTTTTATTTAAATGAATTATGTATCAGCCAGACCAATTTTTCTTTCATTTCACACATGTAACTAATATATTTCTTACTGGCATTATCCCTGAGTGATATTACCACAGGTCTAAGGAGAATCAGGCCTTTAAGCCCTAAGTATTATCAACAGAAAATGTAAATCCTTTAAAAAGGATTTGAGGTGGCTTTTTATGAGAAAATGACAGTCAGGAAAACGTCTGACTGCCTCTGACATAAACAACAGCACAAGAGCTGAAGATTCATCTCTGTGAAGAAATCTGAAACCCAAAGTGAAGCCAGAACTCATCTGATAACAGCTGGTATCTCTCAATAGCCAAACCCTCCCACTTTGGCATCCCCATTTCAGCAGCAGCAAAAGCATCATTTTGGCAAAAACAGAATCTCCCCTCGCGAGGCAAACAGCATCCTGACCCTGTCTTGCAAAGCCCACGACCTCCCATCCTCTCCCAGGGGCAGCACTTTGAACAACTCTGTGGCAAACAGCAGAGCTGCCTCTAATTCCACGATCAGCCGCCATCAGGGCTCTGCTGATAATTATAAATGATGTCATGACCAAGTTTAAATGTATCTGCCAAAACAGAAATTGAACCTGCAGAGAGAGAGCATTTTTTTTTCTGTGCAAGCCTTTGACATAAGCCCTGCTGGATCCGTGCCTACATAGGCAGCCAAAAACATTAGCAAACAGAGCAGCCCTACAGCACGGCCACCTGAGCACTGCAGGCCTTCCCCTGCGTTCCAAAATCACTGCAGTCCACAGCTTTAGCTCTACAGGTGAGAATCTGTCAGCCTGGCCAGGCACTAATGGGCTCATCAAAAAAGATTCTCAGCCTGTGGAGTATAAAATCAGACAGAGATGAGTCCACACCGCACTTGACTCTTCAGGTCCAAGCCACCCCTTAGTACAAACAACTCCTTCTTCAGACAGTGAGAATTTGGGATCACCTGTACGGAAATTATAAATGATGCATCAACATTTATTAGCATCAAACATTTTTCAAAATGTTCTCCATAACTCCAGTTACTGAGATTAAAGATGTTTATTATTAAAAATGAATCACATCTATTATACAAAATCGAAAATATAAATCTCCATGGGATTATTTTGTTTATCATTAGAGGTACATAAACACCTACACTCGACTTGTTTGGGCCCTCCTACAGTCAATGAAGAAATGGGCACTTTAAGATGTAATTTATATCCACTCCATGACAGGTGCTAAAAATAGAAAGCTTTCCTTCTCCATCTGATTTTTATAACTTATTGCTGCCTGAGCATTAGTCATTCCTCATGGTCTCTGTGATGGTGCTAAAACTGGCCCTTTCTGGCCAGACTAACAGCAAATTTACCTTGACTTCCCACTTGCTTTTCTTATGAGTCATTTAAAGCTCACCTGGACCCCACACACATCTGTGCTTACACCTTCATTCCATGTGGAGCTGTGCCTAGAATAGCTGCTGCCACTTGCCTTTCTCCAGGGGAGCTCTTTGAATAAAGGCAAGTTAAATAACTGTATTATCACAGGTCCAGAATTAAGCCCAGGAAGTGAGAATCAATTTACTTTGACTTTCCTATTAAGTTATATGAAGATTAGTTAAAGGATTTTCTTTTTCTCCGGCCTCCATCTGCATCCTGTATAAGCAAAAGGGTAGAATTGATGATATGCAAGTCACATCTGTCTTCCTCTTTGATCCAGTTAATGAAACTGAGATTCATTGCAGTTTCCTGCTTTCCATCGTTTAAGGAATGTGGTTACTTTAAAGATTCCTTGAAGCTCACAGTATTTTTCCTTATAACTAAATTCTATTTCTCCTGGATATCTTATTTCTTTATCACTGCCAGTGTAAGTTGTTAATATACATCTGTCTAAAGCATTCTAGACTGACTGAGCTCCACAAACTTAAATTCTGACTTGAATTGATAAAAAACTTTTCTAGAAAATGTTTTTTTGCTTTTTCTCTCTCTCCCTCACACACGAATCATGTATTTCTAACTGCAGGTGCAACTACTGGAGCAGCATTTAAATGATGGGCTCAAATATGCTAAAATGGATGAAAAGTTGTCTTCATCAAGTTCATGGCTCAGCTGGGACCAGGTCAGCACTGAGGCAGCTCAGGAGAACCCCCTTCTCTACCAGAATATGGAATCCAAAATTGTGCCATGACTGTAGACATGCATGGAAAGAGGAAAATGCTTCTCCTCTTTGACAAGAGCACAAAGAGGAGAGGCCAAAGCCCACGGCTGCTGCTGGCTGATGCACAGTCTGTGCAATTCCTGAGCAAAAGCCCTCCTGGGCAGCACATTCCCACTGCCTTGGTGCCCATGGACCCTGCTCTGCCCAGGGTCCCACCCTTGGGACACTCCTGAGGCAGGAACAGGAGCAGGTCGTGCTGGAGGGGTGGCTCTGGCAGTGACATCTGTGAGCACAGCAGCAAACAGCACACAAAGGCACAGGTGAGAGAAGGGAACGGGGCAGGGTCGGGCTGTGGGAGTCCCAGTCCTGCTGTGCCAGGTTTGGGGGCCCTGCATGGGGCTGTGCTGCCCAGCTGGGACAGAGCTCTGCTGGGCTGTCCCTGTCCCAGGGAGCTGCTGCCAAACCTGCGCTGCCGCTCCCTCTCTGGAGAGGGAGAACAATACCCCAGAGGGGTGATGCCAGAGGCTGTACACAGCTACCCTGGGCTATTTCCCACCTAAATGATCCTCTGATTCCAGGGCTCTGTGAACTAGTGTCCCATCTCTACACTGACCTTCCGCCTCTCACCTTCCACGCAGCAAATCAGAGCACGTCCTGTATCAGTTCTGCAGGAAAGCCATGAGCACAAATATTGGAATACATCATTCCAATTAAAAATAAACAACAAAACCCCACACCACATCTCCTGAAAGTCTTTACCTTGCACATTCTGCTGGCAAGCTTAGATAAGCGCACTAGAGGGAAACTAAGAAAGCTCCAGACGGGAAAGGCTAATATTGCTGTGGTATGGCTTGGTTTTGCACAGTGATTGGGCTCCCTGCCAGCCTGATTCCTTCAATGTTTTAACTATCTGCAGCTGAGTGATTGCATTAATAAACTTCCAGTGCAGACAGCATGCTAAATTCTAGCCACTGTTCATGTAGGAAGAGAATGGATGTCTTTAAATACACTTTCTCTTCTAAATTCTAGGAAAAGAATGGCAAACCCTGGCCTGATTTTCCCAGAAAGAGCCCTTCCTTAGAAACCTCCAGCAACCTCTTGATTCTCAGCAGGATTTTTAG
The DNA here is from genome assembly GCA_013399195.1 of Dicrurus megarhynchus. Taxonomy (NCBI): domain Eukaryota; kingdom Metazoa; phylum Chordata; class Aves; order Passeriformes; family Dicruridae; genus Dicrurus; species Dicrurus megarhynchus. Next base: position 1,312,367 of record VXAD01010627.1, read on the forward strand.
GACCGAGAGAATTCCCTCTCAGATGAAGAAAGAATTTTTTCTTTATTTTTAAGGTTGTAGCAGTAGATCTAACGTTCCTCTCCATCACCCATCACAGGTCTGCATAACTCAGATCCCAGTCATAACATCCCCAGAAATTACAGCCTGAAGACCTTCAGGTCAAAAGCATTCACCTGTACTATCCGGGCTAAGAGACGAAGTCATCAGCAATGATTTATAATCAGAGATGAATTTAGCTCATCACAGGTGAGACCAGAAGTCTTCAGGTCAAGTCCAACACAAACACAACCCTGAGTGCTCAGACTGGGCCGCACAAAATCCCCACTCTGTCCCACAAACAAATCACCAAGTAAGGCCGGGGAGCAGTGAATCCTGTTATGCAACAGACAAATAAGAATATCTGCACATTTGGGCGACAGGCAGAATGTCACAGTGGCAGAGTTTGAAGCAAGGTATTACAGCCACAGTTTCCCCAGCAGATCCGAGCCAAGCACAGCGAATGCCCCCTTCAGCAGCTGGAGTAAGGGCACTTTGCTCCTCTGCAGCAGGAACATCCCTGCTAGCCCTAAAGCCTGACCTGTGCCGCCACCGTGCCCAGACAGGAGACAAAAGGAGCATTTGCACAGTGAGCCAGGCACACCTTCCTGTGGGGAACTGCAGCAGCTCTCACAGCACCCCATAAAAGTACTGGTGCCTTCTCACAAAACACCGCTCCATCACTTCACTCGCCAGCACAAAACTGCTGGATTTTTGTTTGACTTGTTCATTTATTTTTAATTTATGCATCCGGAAATGACTGACAACGTTTCACGTACACTGTACAGAAACCTACACACCTCCTGTAAGTTTACCCAGTGGAGCAGGGCTATGGTGTGGGAAGAACATGCAGGTTTGAATCCCAACTCACTGACTCACTGCAGAAATCTGGTGAAATCATGTGCCCTTCTGAACAAAATGGGGATAATAATTGGTCTTACCTAGCAGATGTGTGCTAAGACTTTGTTAATTAATGTCTGTAAGGACTTTGAAATCCCAGGATGAAAGACAAAGTGCATCATATGAATCCATGAAACACAAAATACTGTATCTATGGAATAATGCATTTAACACTTCTTTAATGCATTTAACACTTCTTAACCATTAATCCTGTGCTTGTAAAAGACAAACTGCTGCCATTCCATCCGAAACAGACCTGCATACAGAGAGCCAGGAGCCAACAAAAGCTATGGACTCGGTGCCTCCAAACCTTCCTTCACCTCACTGAGGAGGAATTCATTCAACCACTACCAGTATCAGACACAACTGCCTGGAGACAAACATGCAGGTTGTGTACAAACAACTCCATGCCTAAGAAAACAAATAAGCCTGTTTGCTGTGTGCTTGATCATCTGCAGCCTGATCTTCAGGGGGCTCCAGCAGAACTGCTCTGCAGCCCTTCTTAAGGCTGAAAATGGACAGGGCAGCAGGAATCCACCAGTCCAGGCAACAAACACAAATCTAAACAAATACAAAATAATGGCAAAATGCAGATCATCTTTAACAGGGGGAGTTTACCCTAAATGCAGCCATTTATTAGCATGACTTTCTCTTCTATCTTTACGGCGAAAACTTCAGTATCTGTTAGGAACTCATTCTACCTGAAGCACAGGCATGAGGGACTGAGCAGGTGTTCTTGAGACAGTACAAGTAATAACCCAATGTACTTGGCCCCATGGGAATAACAATTTGAAATAAAATTCTGCTTTTCCCAAGAACACCTTTGGGAAAAACCTAAAAATGAATAGCAGAACTATTCACAATAACCAAATATTATGGCCATGAGAGATCAGGAGAAACCTTGGGCTTCCAGAGCAGACATATCTTTTAGTTAGGAACTCTGAATTGAAAAATATTCAGTCACCTACGCTGAGAAAAGTGTCAGAGGCACCATGTAAAGACTGCAGAAGTAAAAGGGTTTTTTTACATAAATAACATTTATGTTGCACTTGGAAGAATGGTTTCATTGAGAATTGCTGAATTCAGAGAACAAGTCCAGGAAGCACTTAGATAAGGTAAAAGCTAAAGCTGGGTTAAACCTCAGCCAGACAGATGCTGTGGAAAAGCAACACTGAAGATGAGCAGCTTTATGACATTTCTGAACACTTCCATCACCTTGGCAATCTCTGGGTGTTTGAACTGGAGCACTCAGCACTAAGTCTATGCTTGAGTCAGAATTAGTGATGAAATCACACCTACCTTGTCATTTTGTCACTATTAGACAACAAAGAATAAGCTCTTTTAGTGTTTCATAATATAAGCTCCCCAAATTCCTGGTTTATTCATGTGGCCCTTTCTTCTGGCTTGTTCCAGTTGCAACTCATCCCTCCTGAACACAAATCCTACCCTGACACAAAAAGGCAAAGCTTTAAGATGTGTTTTAAGTATTCCGCACTCTTCGTAAATGGTTTTAATGATTCATGATGGCAATAATGTGGCTCGTTTCTCACACTGCTCTCCCGCCCTTCCGAACGTGCCCGGATATTTCAGGAGATGTGAAACACGGAGTGGGATGTTGTGATATTGCCCCCGAAGTATTTACTCGCTGTTTTTATTATTTATGTACAGCAGTCTATTATCAATCCAATGGTGATGGACAGCGATAGTTAAACATTCCTGTGGGACCTCACAGGCCTCCATCCCTGAGGCAGGTTTGATGGAACCATAAAAACCCAGATGTATTTTTTCCCATGCACACTTACACTGCATTGCAACACTGGGACTCATGCACTTGAGAAGATTTACCACTTATCTGAATAACATACATTGCACCAACCCACCATGAAAGAAACCCATTTCAGCCCTGAAGTTATTCCAATCAATTAGAAGTTCTGATAATAGGAATGACATGGACCTTTAAAAGCACTGCACCTCACAGGCATGCATTATTCTTCCTAGTTAATGCCAGCAATTATACTTTTAATGAATGTTGCAGAGAACAAAAACTAAATAAATAGTGCTACATGCCTCAAATCTGCATTTTTCTAACAGCCATGATTGCTATGAAAATTCTGTGCTCTTGGCAATTATTACACACCACAAACAAAATATCTTTTTACCCTCAAGGCAGATTTAGTGTCAAGGACAGTCCCTTTTTGCTTACTTGGGAGTTTTAGTTTGGAAGGGAAGTAGTCCACAAATGACGAGCTTGTGAAAAGCTAAATTGTGATGTATGACTGGGGACAAAGCCAGCACCAAAGACAAGGAATTAGGGAGGATCCTGTCACTCATCAGTATTTAACAGAGAGCATTTCTGAACCCAGTATTAGATCAGCCAGCTCTCACAAACACCAAATGGTTCTAAAATGGAAGGCTAGACAGACAACAGTACACTCCCTTTATATATGGAAAATAAACAGATGATACCTTTTAATTCTTTGTTTTCCACTCCCCCTTCTCACTGGGTGTTTTTCAAGCCTCTCCACTTCTTCCCTCCTCATTCATTAGCCTGGGAAATCCTACAGGATCTGATCCAACTTCTACGAAGAACCAGCACACAGAGCTAAAGTGGGCAAACTAGGCTGGTAAAACCCCAAAAAGAACACCAGTGCAAGTGAACACTTTGCTGCAGACACCTTTCCTGGCGTACACAAGGCCTTCTTTCAAACAGTGATTTCCAATTCACTTCAGTCAGTTCCATCCACACATTACAGTGGATAACCCAGCTGCATTAGGGAAAATTTCCTGTTACTTAGCTACAGGAAATCAGAGTGAGAAAACACTCTTCTCAATAGCAGCATGGGCCTTTAAATGCTATTAAATAAAGTGATATCAAAAAATCAACAGCATGGTTTGACTAAGTGTTCTGGTAATTTTTTATGTAACAGACTAAATTTTAGTTACACAAACCACAGTGTGGCAAGAGAGGGGGAAGACAACACATCTGAAAGTGGCTAAGATGGGGTAAGGAGGAAGGAGAAGGCTTTTCCTTTGTGCTCCCTCAATTGCTGCATCACTCTGCTGTGCCCAGCTGGATTTGTGGACTGGCAGCTGCTGGGAAGTGTTCAGTGCCTCGTTCAGTGAGCTGATGCTCAGGACCTGGCCAGCAGCTCTTCCTGCAGACCAGGGTTAGGGAATGCTCCAGGTGTTCAGTGTCACTTTCAGGGTCACACACTTGTTGCACCAGCACTGACAGTTATGTTTATGAAACGTGGATGTTTGTTTATCTGCAGTACACAAATATTATGCTTTCAGTATTGTTCACTGCCTTCTGCTCAGAGCAATTCTCCCACAAAGAATCAATGAAACCACCTGAGCCCCCCAGACTCCAGTGTCACACCAGTGGTGTCAGCAGCTCAGGGGCCTCATTCACTGTTTGATTCTTTCAGTTCTCATCACCGTAGGCAGCTTGCCTTCCTCCCTTGTTCTCTTCCCTAAATGGTTCTGTCTTATTTTAGGACAAGAAAAAATCGTGCATTTACAAAACTTGTTTCATTAGGTTATAAAAATATCAGCAGCTTGAAGCTTTATACACTTCATTTCCTTGTAACAGTATTTACAGAAATTAAACAGAACTTTTTCAAAAGGGAGGTTAGGTTGCAAGCTGAGCATAAGGTTCAGGGTTTATGATAATTAGTAACTATCAATATCAAAGGTGGCAAAACTCTCATTTGCATCGAGCAGCTGGGATCAATATCTACAAAGAAGTCACTGAGCAGGGCTGCTTTACTCTGACTACATGAGAAACTGCACCTTTCGGAGCCAGGAGGAAAAGCTGTGACCTCCCATCGCTGAAGGAATGAAGCTGAAGTCCATTTGAGCCAGCAGAGCTGTGACAGTCGGTGTGATGTGAGGGACCAACCCTTCCTCCCAGCTCCCCTCTCCCTCACCAACAGAGGCTGTGCAGGACATCACTCTAAAATCCATGCTGGCATTTCTGCCCTGGTGGGAATCCTCCAGAAGAGCCCAGAGGGCACAGGCAGTGCAGGTGAGGCACACATGGCTCACGGCTGACAGGGCAAGAAAAGATCTGCTGCCAGTCATTCACAAGTTTCATTCCTTCCTTTGTCCCCACTCCTGGCATCCTGAAACAACTGCACTTGCCACGGGGACAGCTCTCTTGTCACTCTGTGACTGGGCAGCACATGACCTGCAAGAGCTCCACATCCTGAGGAGCTCATCCCTGCCCATGATTAACAGGAACAACTGCCTTAATGGCAGGTTTCCTTTTAAACACAAAAACATCAGCGGTACCCACCTGCCCTACCAAAGAAACCCCCTAGAACTGCTTTACAGTCACCTCTTTGTTCTGATTCTAACTCATCCAGCAGCCACCAACAAGGTAACACAGCAGCATTAACTGTACTTAATCTTCAAATAAACCAGAGTCACTAAAATCCCAGGGAGAGTACGGTAAATACATTTATACAGAAGATTTAAGAGTGTTGAGCAGAGAGACCCTTCCAGCAGAGAGACATTTATAGTTCCAGTGTACCCAGCAGGTGAACAGGCAGCCCTTAGAATACACAAACTGACTGTAGCCACCATGATTTATGATAGTAGTAATTTTTTTAAAGATTAATACATTTGCAAACCCATTACTATGAGTAGCACGCAGCCAGTTAATTTAAAATGAAACAAAAAAAAAAAGTCTGGTTTTAGAAGATCAATAGTTCCCCCTCCTCCCTTCTTATACAACATTTAATTAAGAGAAGCAATACAATGGATTAATGTTAGACCAGGTTCTGCAAACAATATCCATGGATTTCCATGGACCCTGCTGAATGATCCTGGGCAAATAAACCTGGAGCACATTGAGAATTGCTCACCTGCAAAACGGGCAGAATGATATCAACCATCATTCTTGAACACTCAGTAAAGAGTTTTCTTACTGAGAAGTGCTATTGCAGACTAAGGGCTACTCCAGACAAAATGCAGGTTCACACAATTAGATTTCGATATGAGATTATAAACGTGTAAGTCTGACATCCTTTAAAAAAAAAACCCAACACCCAAAATTTCATCCAGTTCTTCCTCGTTTCTAACTACAACTTTCACTGCAAGACCACAGAAGCTCATTGCCACGGAGCCTTCCCAGCAGATAAGGAAAGTGAGGCAGAAGGATCCGCTGTGGCTCATCCAAGAACACACATCAGAGCCACGGACAGGACTCAGCCTCCACGGCCATATCCTGGCCAGGAAAACAAAATGAGATTTATTTCCTTCAGGGCCAGAGCTGGTCCATCCACAGTGGAGTGCTTAAGCTGTATTGGGTAGTGTATAAATATGTACAAATATGTTTTAGGCAACAAGAGTGTGAAACTGTACGTGCAGTATGACCAAAAGGTGGTTCTGGCTCGGAGGAAGGAAGGAGAGCTCAGTCTGTGAGCGGACACGTTGCTGCCATTTACAGAAGTGCTCCTTTAGCAAACCAGAGCCTAATGAATTACCAGGCATTAAAAATTGATCATCCCTACACAGCATTCTTTAAACTTCTGTATTGATTCATGTTTTCATTTTGCATAATGCACCAGAGCCCAGTTAAGATCTGTGGGAGGTGAAGGGGTGGGGGCACAAACTGAGAGGTTTTCTGTGTTTGTTCTGTGCTCTGGTCACTTCAAAACTGGGATGAGCAAAGCTACCAGGAAAGCAGAAGGGCTCCTAGCATCCTGCATTTAATATTCATTTGATCATTACCTGGCATGCCAGAGAGTTTAAATCTAACCCCTCCCCTGCTCTGCCCTGCAGGAAAGGCAGCCAGAGCCGACTGCAAAGCATCTCAGCGAAGTAAGACAATTGACCTGACAACCGAGGGCACAAATCTGGTGCCAGAACAAACCATCCACAAGATTTCTGCAGTCATTGTACATAAAAAACCTGATCAGACTGCTGGCTTCAGACAGAGCCTTATGTCAGGCCCAGTATGACACAAGCACATTTTCCCAAACTACTTAAAGGTTATGTAATAGAGATCTGCAGAGCATTAGCAGTCACATGACTCGTCCCACTAAGATTTCAAACTGCCACCTACAAAATTTAATTAGCAAGCGGTAAACAAGAGGGAAGGGAAGAAACACACTCCTGGAGCTGACAGGGAGTAGTCTTGAGGTTCTAAACTCTGTGCAGGATTGGGGGCAGGGAAGCGGGGAGAACAGAAAGTCAGACAACGAAAAGGTGGAACTGAGAGTGTCACAGAGGAGGGAGATGCAGCAAACAGGGGCCAGACTCAGCCCTGTAGTGCTGGTCACAGTGACAGCTGTGAGCTTCATCCTGCTGCATCCTGAGCACCAGCAGCCCCATCCATCTTTAGGAAGTGTTTAGCAGCAGCACACTCCCAGGGACACTGCTGTGCTACCCCTCTGCTTGGGAACTGGCACAGACCTATGAAAGTCCTTGCTGATTAACACCAGAGAACATCCATAGGTGAGAGGGGCAGCGTGCTCACTACAGAGGCTCTTCCCACACCCCTGAAAAGGCACCATGATACTCCACACAGGAGTAACAAACAGCATCTTTTCAGCTGTATAAGAAGGAAGTACAGAAATATTCAGCAGGAGCTGAAAAGGTAAAGTCCCAGAATAAATTCCCTGTTCTGGAGGAATTTAGCCTTGATTTAGGATTTTTCTAAGCCAACCCTAAACAAGCTAACCTGCCTCAAGAAAGGCTTATTTTCCTTTCAAAGTTGGTGAGAGGGGGTTTTATTGTAATTTTTTCCATCAAACATCCAGTGTAAAAACTTGATGAGGCTGTCTATAAGAATGATTTATGCTCCTCAGTGAAAGAAAATAAATCAGTCTAGTCCCAGGAGAGGTGGACCATGAACGGAAAGGGGTGCATGTGGTGGCTGCCCACCAGCTCACTGTGTTCACATCAAGCCTTGAGGATGCTGTAGGATGATCTTTAAAGGAAAAATGGAAGATGCTTTCTAATTGTCCTTAGATGAGAGCAGGGAGGAGAATCTGTGCCATGCTGTTCCATTCTAATGCCTTCCTCTTGACTAGTCACAGGAACAGCCTGCACTGCTGCTGCTTGCTGATCAGCAAGCACTGGGCACAGCAATACTTACTGCTCTGGAAATCAAGCCTGTTTGTAACAGAAAAGAGAAGACTTTGTGACAATTATTGAAAAAAGAAAAGCAAAAATCAAACCTACAGTCCCATTTCCTCTGTCCTGACACCTGCACTGTAAATGTTTCTACCAAACCACAGCCACCAGCAGGGAAATGAGGCTCTTCACTCTGAACTGAACATACCCATGAGCACAACAGAGAGTTTAGCTAATCAAATGTTATTCCAGAAACCTCAGAACAGATTCAGATTCTTCTGACACTCAGCAGTATTCTTCTATAGATCAACAACACACAATGCAGACTGTCAAGTGATTTATAAGTAGCATCTAGAAGCCTCTGTTGGGATTCAGCATCCTGATGGAGAAAACAGTATTTGGTCTGAAAATCTCATTTCCTAAGCAGATCAAATAAATAGAATGCAGTGGAAAGAGTTCATTATTATTCCCATTTACAGAAGGAGAACAGAGCCCAAGAGATACTAAATGCCTAGCTCAGGGCCATTCACAGAATCCGTGGCAGAGCTGGAAGTCCCACTCTGATTTCCTGATCAAGCACCACGCCACAAGCACGAGCCAAAGCGTTGAGCCACAAGCCTTTAAGCCACTCTTATTTCCTCACCAAAACCCCAACCACAGGTGGCTTTACAATCACCATTTACAGAATGAAGACGCCTCCAACGTGTCACTTAACAGGGTGGTTCCAGTAGGCAAAGAAACCCTCAGTGACCGCACTCAGACTTCAGTCCCCGGCTGCTGCCGAGGACCCCGAGCTGCTCCCCAGGGCCGTGGCACCACTGCCCCTGCCCAGAGCCCCCTCGGAGCACAGCAGCCTGCCCAGAGCCCTCTCCAGCACTGAGCAGACACTGGTTTCATGGCACGTTGCTCTGAGGAAGCTGCATTTCCCCAGCGCTGTGGCTACACTCCCGTTCTATTTTTAATCACGATATTGGGGTATATTTTTCAATTCTAACAGCAAATGCTGTTTTAACAGAGAAAATGCTGCTGTCAGCAATACTTCATGACAATCCTCATCTGTGGTGGTGGACAGGCAGCTCACAGAGAACATCAACACTCAGACAGGCAATCACCGGTGGCACCAGGTGTTTTCCAGAAAATCCGAAATAGATTTCAGTTCCTTGGTCCTGTGCACAGAGAGACTTTCCAAACCCTAGAGAGGAACAGCTATCTACACAGCCTGACATTCTATCAGAATAGGATATACAGGCTAATGCTGTGAGAGGGGGAAACAAAGGATTTACACAAAATTCCAGTTTAGTCAGAACCTTTTGCTGAATAATAACCCAAAAATAAGTCCCAGGAAAAGAGTCGTGACTAACAGATATTTCAGCTGGTGTGACATATTTCGTAGCAGTGATGAGGGCCTGAAACAATTTCAGTGAAATGACAAACAGCCTTGACTGTCAAACCATGCTTCATTCAACATAAATATTGAAAGGACAGGACAGTGATGCATGACCAGCTAGTTTCTCATTACAGAATAAAGTCAGACTGATTTTGGATATTTAATTTTGGCCCGTGGTGGGGCATTTGACACACAAAAAGGAAACCCCGAATACCCGAGGATACTAATTATGCAGTGATCACAGGCTTCTTCTTACTTCTCTTGTGGCAACCCAGAAGGGTTCAGACTGTTTTAATAAGGTACTGCCAGCAAGAACACTGTAGTGCTGAGATATTTATTTAATGCTCAGTAGCACACAGCTGAACTACAGTGGTCACATACACGAGCGTGTGCACATCTAACATCTGTCTAACACAGAGACACACTCAAGGAGAAACACAGTTTGGATTTATGCAGGAGTACCTACACAGCTTCTACAAGTATGGGATTGGCCACATCTATAGAGAGATGCTTCAGATTTCTGAGCTTGCAATTGTCAGTCAACTAAATCAACATTTATCAGCCATTCAGACCATTTTCATGCAGAATCTGTGGCACTGCACTGCCCCATGTTTTGCTCCATCTCACTTTTCCTACCCCTACAACCCACGTGCTGTTTTAGAGCTGTAACTCGGTTATAATTCTAGAAATTTCAACGCATTGCCTTTCTCAAAAAGGTGCTCCAGGTAGAGACAAATATATAAAGTTGGATGTAATAACAGTGCCCCTCTGTTCACTGCCTCTAGCATGCAGTCAGGCTGTATCTTAGCAGCCTGGAACTCATTCAGGTACGTAAGTAGGGAAAATCAGGGTTGCTCTCCAGTCTGCAGGCAGCATGACCACCTCACTGATTTTATTTAGAGTCACTCTTTTCCCTATTAAAAAGAAAACAGTCTGCACAAAGCCACTGACCATCAGATCAAAAAGGAGTAACAAAAAGGCACCTAAAAAAGACCCAACCTCCTTTAAGGTTCTAGAAGTAGCACATATGTATTTCAAAGGCTGTCTACAGTGCTGAATCCTTGCTGACATCTGTAATATTTGATCTGAATTACCTTCTTCATTTGTCAGCTGGGGAGACTTGAAAGCCCTCTTCTAATAAAAATCTAACACCTCCTGATCAAAAAAGCCAAAATACAAAGTGACTACAGCAACTTTCATATCAGTGCCCATATACTGCTATTTATTATCATATTGACTTTATGGGGATGCTGTAACTTCCCCTCCTCTGCTGCTTGGTCTGTGGTTTTGTATTTCATGCTGTTGCCTTAAGGCAGCTCTTCTATCTTGCTAAGCAATGGTCATTTTTATTTGGGTGGTAACAACCACAGTATTCTTCCCCCGTCACAGAACACTTGGTTCAATTCTTAATGTCACAAACAATGGCTTTGAATACAGGTATTTCTTCAAAATATATCCAATCCCTTAAGAAGCAGACTCTGTATTTACCAGATGCAGTGTCAAGACTCATTAATAAGTTATTCTGCTGAGTTATTTTATACACAACCCTGCATCACTACCTGCACGGGACAGAACAGCCCAGGCAGTGTTTTACCACTAAAATATCAGGCAGCAGTAGCTTAAAAAAGAAAAACCAAAGCTTTCATGTGCATTCAGATTTTCCTCAGTCACAACTGCACTAAGCCCATGTACAGCTGTAATGTCGACCATCACATCACTCTGGGAAAGACACACCTCCCCTGCCCAGCGCCACAAGCAATAGCCAGTTTTGGAAGGAGGTTAATAAAAACCCTGCAGTATCCCCTGTAGCACTGAGCACAGCACACTGGTGCATGCTAATTAACTGGTATTTACAGGAATATGCAACCATAAAATGCTGTTATTGTGTTATACGTGCTCGCATGCAGAGCAGACACCCCCCCAGTGCTGTGTCCATAAATACGTGTGTCTGGCTCTAGCTATGGGCAAATCTCGCCGTTCTGTGAAAAAAGGATGAGGAATTTGCTAGCAATCGGTCTAATTTAGCATTAGATGCCAGACAAATGCCACGTATTTTCACGGGCAGTGGCTCTGTGGAAGAGCAGTCACAGTGATGACTTTGCCATGACACGACAATATACATTTGCAAAGCAAACACATTCCGTGGGGATGCACCATGCTGGGGCTGGCGGCAGCGACAGCTTCCAGCCACTGTCATCACTAACTTTGCCCACAGACACCACCACGGAATAGAAACACTGCCCATCAAACCCGCCAATATGGCTTTTATTTTATTGGAAACCCTAAAAGTGACTGGGAAATGACATCAGATTAAACATCAGTCGGAGGGAGGATGGAATAATCTAGCAAGAGTTTAATCCCTTTACCTAGTGCTCGTGCACGATGCACATTTCATTATTCAGAGCAGCACCCAGAAGCAAAGATCCGGTGAAGGGCATCACCGAATTGCTGCAGAATAATAAAGTTTGCCTGCCTCCGGTAAGAGTTACTGATGCATCGCCGCTCGCCAACAGGGGATTCTCCCCCGGCACACGCATCCCCACCCCTGCCACCCTCCCCGGGCCCGCAGAGCATTTCCCAGGAGCGGCTGTTTTCAGGGAGGGCGGAATGTCAGCGTACCTGTGCTCAGGCGCTGCCGAGGGCGAGCAGGACCACGCCGGGAGGGAGCGCGGTGCGGGCGCAGGGGCGGCAGCGGCGGCTGCGGGCGGCGCTCGGCGCTTCACGGGCGCGCTNGGAGCGCGGATGGTCCCTCCGGGTAATGCTATCGCAGGATCTCCGCAGTAGGTCATCTGTGGCCTACTGGCACGAACCAATGAACTGTAAATGCGAGCGGCAATTTTTTTTTTTTTCGCTGCCCGGCCTGCCCAATGGAAGGCGCGGAAGCTCCGATGCAGAAGGGAATTAAGGCAGATTACCTGGAGCATCCCAACCATTCTGCTCAGGGAAACTGGGGGCAACGCATTCGCACAAAACTTCTAAAGGTGCAGCAACATCTCCCCAGCAGGCAGAGGGAGACGCTGTAAGGGGATACAGGGAAATATTTTAAATAAATCAAATTTTAGAAACCCAGCTTCAATCGTTTTCTCATTGTTTTTTGCTCCCAGTTTCTCCTGAGCAGAGATAATCTGAGTGACAGAATCTGATCACTTTGGGAGTGCATTCACTACAACATAACTGAATTGTCCAGGCTGATGAAGGTTAAATCATCAAGAAAACATCTGAATTATATTGAGTGGATTTCTGTATTTTCCTTTTAGTATTTTACAGGGGAAGGAAACACCACACTCTCAAGGCACTATTTCACTGAATTCTGTTAAAGTATCTAGAGAAATGCATCCCTCAATTCAATAAGGTCTTTCCTACAGTTCCTTTTCAGATACCAGTCTTCCTCCCATAGTTTTACCCACAGGCATAATGAGGAAGAGGAGGAGAATTTTCAGAAAAGTTTGGCATTAACAAAAGTTTTCCCCTCGAGCCTAATATCTCTTTATGAAGTTGAAGTGCCTGGGGAGTACCCTGCTGTCCAGGGGCTGCCAGCATCTGCTGCTTCTCTGGAAGAAATGAGGAGCCATGGAAGGGGGATTTGCCAGATGATCTCTCTCTCAAGTGTTGTCTCACCTGGATTTCCAGTTCACAATCAGTGTGAGCCCCTGAACCAGGATCTTTACTAAACAGCTGAGGACTCATCCCAAACTGGCCGCGTCTGCACTCGTGGGTGCAGCAGTTCCCAGCCATCCACGTGTTTGAGCACCTCACTCAGACCACGGCCCCAGAGCTTCCAGCAGCACCGAGAACCACCACTCCCACTTGGATGAAACACATTTCCCTTCAGAGGTTTAGAATTCAGTCATGGTCACAGTGCGATCTGCAGAGCAACCGGCTGCTGCTGGAAAATCTGTCCCTCATTATATGAATGAAACAGCCAAAGATCTGATCCCTGGTGAAGTGATATTGCAGGAAAAACAGATGAGAAGGTTTATAGACAATCTGTGCTTCCTTCCCTGAAGATCTGCATTGGCACATTCTAGAAAGACTAGAATTTTCTGAATGAGAAGTCCAAGATCTAAAAATAAGGTCCCCAAGACCTCTCTGCTGTGCAAATCTCAGCCCCAAATGACCTTCCCTGAGATTACTCATGGCTGTAGCAGGAGCAACAAAACTCTGGCATTTTCTGAGGGAAAAGCTGTTCCTAGCCAGGTTCATATGTTCATTCCCAGATTAGATTATGGCTCTGATCATCAGGCAAGGCACTCTTTCTTTTATAACTGGTTTGTGGCATAAATGGCTTTTTTTTTTTTTTTTTAAGTCTAATTTTGGCAAGTCAGTTTTTTTCCCTCAGTTGAGCTACAGGGAAGCTCCAAACTGAAATGTTCCTTCTGACTGTATCAGCACTCACCACACTGTGCTTCAGCACCAGGCACAGCTCTGCAGCATATGACACAAAGTGGGACCAGACTATTCCAGGTGGCACATTTGGGAGATCTGTCTTGTCCAGGCTGGGGGCTGGAGGAACGTGGCTGTTCCCTTGAGTGCATTTGTGCAAACAAAACCAAACCTTGCTAGGCCAAGGTTGTACCTCAAGTATCTAGGCCAGATACTTGAGAATCTGTCAGATTACTATAAAATGGTGTTATTAACGTGTTACACTGAGCCAAAGCAGCTCTTCTCATTCCTTTTCATGGGTGGGTTTGAAACGTGTATCTCTGCACACGGGGTGTGTGGGCACAAACGTGGATAAAATATGCAAATTACCATAAACTTTCTGGAAGCCTTGTTTCAAAAATATGGAAAATTATATGAATAAATTTGATCAAGTCACTCTGAAAGTAAAACAGCAACTAGTTTTTCAAACTACCAGTACAGACTCACTGCTGTGAAGGTTTTAAAACATATTCTTTATCTCAAGAACATGCTTCGCAATTTGAGTCATAAAAATTTGACATATGCAACTTGTTATGCCACAGCAGACGACAACTGACATTTTACTGGAACTGAAAGATGTTAGGACTTTATTATCACAAACATTTTATTATTAACTTGGTGGTTTATGTGGCCAAATATCAGCATTACAGATATAGCTTGATAATATTTTTTTCTGGCTGCAGTTATTTTGTTGATGGGCCACTGGCATGTAGGAATATATATAATATACATAACAGGTTTGCTGGGAGAAGAAAGGGAATTACAGCTCTGTGGGCCATGGAATCCCCCAGAATAACAATCCCCAAAGAATGACCCTCCCTTCTGATAGACATTCTTTAGAGAAAGAGAGAACAAAAGACATCTTTCTGTAGATGCTAAGGGCTCTATGAAATACCACTTTAACTTTAATTTGTAACTTTTCACTAGAAATGAATTTAATTTCACTAGAATGAATTTCACGTTCTTTCCAGTCTGAGTTACATGGAACAATTATTTAAAATAAGTCCTAAGAGGTGAGTTTTCCTCAGTCCCCTTCGTATGAAAAGCCAATCCTGCAGAGTGTTGCTTCAATAAACCAAAACAAATGGAGATAAACCCTCCCCTTGCTACCTCCACCTTTTGAATGAAAAAGCAATAAAGGAGCTCACCTTCCCTGCCCCCGGGACAGGGCCAGGGCGTGCTGTGGAGCCGAAGGACAGCTGTCTCTGCAGCCACAGCAGCTCCTGCTGAGACCGCTTCAGCAACTGCTCGGTGCCTCCTGGCGCCTGCCCCGGCAGCCCCTCCTGCAGCACAGAAATCTCCGTTTCTCTCTTGTCAGACCCACGGGGGCAGGGACGTGGGATCTGCCACAGCTGAGTCTGAGCAGCAGCATCTGCTGCAGCCACGGATCTGCATTTCTGCAGGGCACTTTCTGTGGTCAGCCCAAGGATCCTCTGCCCCCTAAAAGCAATCCCTTCACAGCAGCAGCAGCAGCACATCCTGCACCCCAGGCACCCCAACAGCTCAGGGAACAGCTCTGGCTGGATCAAGCCAGGTCAGGTGGGAAACGAGCTGGGCAATGCCAGCCTTTGGCAACTGGAAGTTACTCCTCTCACAGGATTTGCTGCTGTACAAAGGGCTCAGAGATGCTGCTGGGAGGGCACACAATTAGTACAAGACAATGCCAAGAAGAGGTTGATGTTGGGATAGGGAATACAAAGTACAGGAGTGCCACTGAGAGCTCCAAAGTACAAGTTTATATCCTCAGTGGAAGCCTTGACTTGAGTCTAAGCCAGAAGTGTTGTGAATTCAGACCCAAACTCTCCTCCACACAGGATAACTTATTGGCATTAAATATTGTGTAAATTGTCTGTTTGAGTGAGAAATGGACAGATAAATATTTTGGGTCTAAAACATCTATCAATAAACTATTTTCAATGTAACTGTTTACCAGCACAATTCGATATTAAGAATAGAACTGGATTTTTACCTACCCTCAGGCGTCCCAGCTGATTTTGGAGTTCCTCACACTCCCCTTGCAGCAGTTGGATCTCCAGATCTTTTATGCTTTTGGATTGTTTGTTGATACTTCGCAGATGTTGAGACTTAACATTGACAAAGTGCATTTTCTGCTTTAGAGGCAGAGTTCTGGTGATTGTTTTTGTGATGACAGCAGCGTTATTGGATGACAGTGTCAATGAAGTTGAAGGGTTGACAGCCTGGTAAGGAGAAAATATATTTTTCATGTCATTCTTGCTAAAGCTTTGTCTGAGGGAAAGAATTTAATTCAAATTCTTTCAAAAATCATAGCATAAGTGCTTTATTTGAAAATTTTCTTCCTCAGACATTTCATTCAAGCTGTAAGTGAGTAAGAGACGATCTTGCTTGATCAATCACAGGTAAAGAGATTGGGATAACACAAAGAAATGAAAAGCAGGCAATTTATTTTCTTTTCTTTTTTTCCCCCCTCGGTGGCTCGCAGCCAGCCGCGCTCGGTGACTGCGGAGATGCCGCTGGGTTCCCCACTGGATGGCAACCTAGCGCTGCCGCTCTGCCGCCGTGCTTCCCCCGCTAACCGGGGACTGAATGACCCTGCTGAGCCCCGGGATGCTGCACCCCGGCCAAGCCCGGCTCTGCGCTGCCCAGAGCCAGGGGAGCCGGGGCTCGCTCCCGAGCTGGGGTCCCGGGAGCCCCGGGCTGGGGTCGGACGGGACGGGCGCTGCCGCTTCCCAGGGCGGGCAGAACGGGCCCCCTTGGGGGAAATGCCTTCATCGCCAGTTAGAACGGGTTTGGGTAGTGAGAAACAGGCAAAAACTAAAGCAGCAGCGTCTCGCTGCCCTTTGCCAGGCTGGAGTCCGCCCCTTCCCTGCCGGCCGCTCTCCCTTCCCCTCGGGGGCGATCTCGGGGCTCCCCCCGCCCGCACCCGGGGCTCCAGGGACATCTCTCACCGCTCTCCCCTCACTCTCGGCAGCTTTTGCCCTTTCCTGGGGCTCGGCTGTGCCCGCACTGGGGTCAGCTGGAACCAGCCCCGGCTCTGGGCACTGCACCCGTCCCATTCCTGCGTTTGGGATCTGTGCCAGGGGTGCCTGACCCATCCAGGCTGCCTTTGTAGGGATGCTCAGCGTGCTCCCCAGCCCAGCCCAGCCCAGCCCAGCCCAGCCCAGCAGCCCCTCCCTGGGGAGGGGGGGGCCCTAATGTGACCAAGGTACAGCTGTGCCAACTGGGACCGCTCACACTGACTCGGCCTCTCTAAAGCAAAAAAGGCTCCAACGTTTGAACGATGGAAACTGCTGCCCCAAGCTGGAGTGGGGGCGGATTCCCACAAACCGATCCCGACGCTGGCCTCCAGCAGGTCCATCGGGTGTCCCTCCCCAGCACGCAGCTCCTGTGCTCTGCGACGATTGATTTTGTTGTGCATGAAGAGTCAGAAAAGCAGAACCAACCTGAGGTGTGTTGGATCTGCTAAATCTGCACATGAATATTTAACTGGTGACTTTCTTCTGTTAGGCATTAAACCCTTGAGTAAATGATGCAGTAAAAAGTCTGACAGTTGCCAAACACTTAAGTGTTCACTGATTTTTTTTAAAGCATTTTTTATCGTGTTTGTATCTGCTGAAGGGAGAAGCACTGAAAGCTCTGGAGAGAGGATCCATTAGTGAACAGAAGAGATGAATCAGAGGAAACATCAGGTAAAGTTTTTATCACTGGGGCACACCAATGTCACTGGCAAAGCAGTTTCTCTGTCAGTATACAGGGCTGTGCCTCCATCTCGAGGGCATCCTGGGTTATCCTCACTGCTTCCTTCTTCCATACCAGCCTCAGACTCAGGGATTTTGGAAAGATGTTGATCCCCCTCTTGCACAAGCCACACGTGCAAACAAATATGCAGAAATCACCACAAAAGGCATTTAACATCAGCATCTAATTTCTTTATTGGGGGATCACTTCAAATTGGCCAGTATTTTAAATTAAGTATCTTAAAATAAAAGCCATAAATAACTCCAATTAGAAGAGTAAAAAGGAAAAGTCATAATGGGATAGTCCTGTAACTGCTTAACATCCACAACGTAACTCCTAGAGCTGCAGAGAGTTACGTGACTTGTGCTGGACCATGAAACAAACCAAACCAGTCAGGGACAGGGTGCAGAGAATTGTTTCACCTGACATCCCTCACCTCTGGGTCGTGTCAATGCCATGGGAGGTGTCTCAGCAACTGGCAGGAAAGCACTGGAAGGTTTCAGAGCGTGTAACACTCACCTTGCTCTTCTTAACATTTACTGAGCTGCTCTTCTCTTTGCTTCTGCCCTCAGGTCTGCAGCGTGGAGACTTCCCAGATGTTTGTTTTGCTTTCTTGCTGCCCTCCCTGGACTGTGGAACAAAATTCATCAGCAGCTTATTAAAATGCTTCAGAATAGATCCGAAATGTCCCAGTGATGCTGTTGGTCTTCAACCGATTTGTTCTCGCTCGGTGAAGCCCGGCTGTCACCGCAGAGCCCAGGAGAGCTCGTGGCACAGACGGGATGTGGCACCAGGCAGGACAGGGCAGATCCCAGGCCCTGCTCCCCTCCTGCCCCCGGGCCGTGGGAGCTGTGTGGGAGCTGTGCTCCTGCCCCGGGACAGGAGGGGACAGCCCTGCAGCCCCGAGGACTGGTGGCTTTATTAGGAGCAGTTTGTACCCTGCACGTGTTTTGTGTCCCTGTCAGTCCCAGGAAGAACCTCACGCTGGGTCAGTTTGGGGGATGGATGGAGCAGCAGGGAGGTGAGGGCTGCAGTTACAGTGCTGGTACTGCCCCATCAGACTGCTCAGTGTGCGGGGGCTCCTTCTGCAGCATCCCTGCAGCATCCCTGCAGCCGGGTGGGAGACAGGAGCACACGGGGAGGGCCCTCTGTTCCTCTGCTGCTCCCAGAGTGGAGCACAGGGTGAGCAGGCAGTGCTGGTTTCACTGGGCTGGATATTTTAGTGTTGATTCCTTTTCAAAATGTCAGGATATTGCTGAAGCACGGGTCAATTTCACAGCGTGCTGCAGTCAGTGTAAGGCAGCGTTGCCTCCCCGAACTTACAAACCCTAATAAACATCACCAAGCACATGGGGAACTGGCCTCACAGCTCCCTGCTCAGTTCAGGGCAGCTCAGCACCCCTTCCCCCAGGAAGGTTGGTGCCTCTTGCCTCGGTTCATGGATGCTGAGCTGGACACTCCACTGTGAACTGCCCCCTGCCCCTCGCCCTGTGCTGGCTGTAAGCACTGGCACAGCAGCTGCTTTCTCACGTTACATAACATTTAATCTTGTGTAGCCAAGACCGCTCCCAGAGGGCAAACAAAGTGACTGAGATCTCTTTTTCCAAACACCACTACCCTTACTTCCATCCCTTCTCTGCTGATGTGAGTCAGGCTGTCTCTGTTTGGCCAGCATGACTTGGTGTTCAGTCCCATTTGGGGTGTGGATCTCATG
The DNA here is from genome assembly GCA_013399195.1 of Dicrurus megarhynchus. Lineage (NCBI taxonomy): Eukaryota > Metazoa > Chordata > Aves > Passeriformes > Dicruridae > Dicrurus > Dicrurus megarhynchus. The sequence goes on from VXAD01010627.1 coordinate 1,331,626, forward strand.
TTTGAGGAAAGCTGAGCCTTGCAATACCAAGCAAGAAGGTCTTTTTGGAAAAGGAAGTTTGGAGTCTGTTCTTTCCTCCAGCCAGATCTCAGAATGGTCTCATTACTGACCATTTACAGCAACTCAGTTCAGCTTTTATTTTCCTTCTCTGCGTTACTGCGCTGTGTTGTGGCACTGTGGGTGTCAGTGTGAGAGCAGAACCTTTAAGGTTGTAACAGCTGTCAGTGAAAAGCTCCCCTTTAATCTCAGAAAAGATATTTTAATGCAGTTAAAATAATGCCACATTTATTTTCTAGTATAAATGGTAGGGAAGTCAGCAAGGGCACTTATTTATATCTGTGTAGGATGAGCAGAATGCTCAATGGGAGCCCAAGAAAAGCATCCTGGCCCACAGGTCTGAGTCACTCAGTGCTCAGCACGTGCTTGCCTTAGCAATGATCCAGCTCTGGTGAGGAGAAACACAGAAAGCAAATATGTGACCTAACCCCAGCTCTGGTGCATGGACACTTGAATCCAGCTGGATTACAGGGAAACAGAGATTTTGCCTTTATTTTCTTCAAACTCACCTGAAGTTAATGGTAATTCCTGTTATTTTAGGGATTAAAAAAAAAATAAATATATCAGCTGTGATTAAAAATACATGTCAACACTTGCTGAATTTTATTGTCCTGTGAATTTTTGTTTTCTTTCTAAGACTGATTTGTTCCATGGTTTTATTTGCCTCATATTGGAAGGAAAACCATGCCCAAAAATACATTAGGGGGAACTGTATAAATGGGAACTCTGACAAAATCTATTTATAAATGGTTTCAAAGTCAAGAGAGCACAAGTGTGCCCAGCTGTCAGGCCTTGGGCCTGAGCAGAGCATCAGAGCTCTCCCCCAGCCTGTCCTGGCAGACAGAGGGTGACCTGGATCAAATCTTCAGGCACAGGGCGAGATTACTGTAACCCAAAATTAACCTCCCAAACTCACCCGCAGCTGGCAGCTCTCCAGCTCCATGTCAGAAATGCCCTTCACTCCATACCCTGCTAAGCACTTTGAAAACCTGCTCTAGGAACTTGGGTGGTTCTTATAATGGTTCTGAACCTAATTTTAGGTGAACTTTTTTTTAAATCCTGCCATCGGTGACTGTTGAGGAGCTGTGTAAATGCGTGCTGAGAACTAGCTCTATATTGTAGGAGAAGTCTAAATGCAAATTAATTTATTTAAAAATCAGTGTAGCACTTGGAAGGCAGCTCAGGAGGCAGGGACTGGTTTTTAATGTGGGGAACATGAAAAGGAGCTGTAATTACTTTTAATAATGAATGTTGAGAATGCTTGCACTGGGACAGTAACATCAGTTCACCACAAATGGGGATATCAGATGCGGGGAATATAAAGACAGACCAGGCAAGCCTTGTGGGAAACCCAGGAGAGAGACACAGATACTAAACTAGAATCCCTACTGTGGATTATTTGTTGTGGGGATAAAGGTATTTCCTCAACTGAAGTGCAAGGAGCTGGTTTCCAAAGGCTGCATCTGCAGCTCAGTTCAGACTTACCAGGACACCCAAACTGACCTGGTATCAAAAGTTCCACAGGCTCTAGAGCAACTTTCCTTTCCCAGAGCTGGCATTGTGATTGCAGCCATGGCACAACCAAAAGACTCCCAGAGGAGCTGTGTAAGAGTCGTGGCTTTGGAGCTCTCGGGCAGCTGCATTCTGGTTGTGCTGCTTGTCCACACTTTCTGTTCCAGAAAGCATCTCCACTTTTTCAGCTCTCTACCAAGCTGCAGGACTTGGGGCTTTCATCCATTGTTTTGCAGATTAGAGGCACGTCCTATATCCTACTCCCTAAAGCATTTTATGAACAAGGCTCTACACAGTTCCTCTATATGGTAAAATTTTTAGAAGTGCTTATTTAAAATAGTTGCCTGCAACTCCACCCCTCCAAAAGGAAAACCCAGGCAAGTTTTCAGACAAATTCTGGTACGTCCTGGATTGGAAATGGTTACTCACCACTTTGTCTTCCTCTTGGTCTTTAGTCAAGAGCTTATCCACTTTTGAAAGTGATTGATTTGCCTTGGGGGAATCCAGCACAGAACAGCCCTGATCCACAATGTGACTGATAGCCTTCTTCTGCAACAGAGGGAAAGTGGCTTGAGAGCATTTAAACCCTCTAGAGAGAGCCTAAATTGGCTTATGGGGCTTGTGACTTTTAATAAAGTCAGGCAGCACCATTTCACGAGCTACAGCTCCAAGGTAACAGGCACAGTACTGGGATATTTCCTCTTTCCTTTCCATGTGCCTTTGCTTCCTCCTTCCCTGCCAGAGCACCCAGGGCCTGTCTTGCATCTTTAACCTTTGGAGATGCTGGGTGGGTTTTCTAAATGTAAGCAGCTCATTTGTCCTTGTGCAGGGACTTCAGAATCTCACTTTATTCATAATTAATAGTAGGCTCACTATTTAAATGCATTTCTTTTAGATGTTTTTGCATAGCAGCCACATGAAACCCAACACTGTATTGCTTAATAAACCTTTTGAACTTTTAACTTTCATAATCTTCTAGGAGCGTCCTACATTACATATTCTAAATACACTCCAGTGAAATAAAGATGTACTCCTGCACATGCTCTGTTTGCCTCAGGGGAACAGAGGGAGGTGGGAGATCAGCCACCCCTTGCAGCATCTCTTGGAATCAGTGGAAGGAGTCCTCTGGGAGTTGATTTGACCCTAAATAGATGGCCAGCCCCTCTGAGGTGCAGGTTTTGCTCACTGGTTTCTCACCATCCCCACCCACTGCAGCCCGGAGCAGCCACTTCACCGGTGCAGGAAGAATCTGCCCCGGGAGCTGCTGCTGCTTGGGCACTGCTGACGATGTGCTTCAGGAGAATGGTTTATTTTAGCAGCAAGTTCACAGACGTGGTGAATTTTTTATTAGACACTAAAATGTTAGTGATGCTCTGAATTTCTCATGCACAAATGAGCTCTTTTCAAAAAACCTCACATTTGAAACGTAATCATCGCAGCTCCCAAAATGAAAATAAACTGCAAGTCAAGCTTCAGCTCCAGAAACATCAGTGGACTAATGCATGTGTGTAAATACTCCAGGCAGTGCCTCTATAGGAATAAAGCCACAACAGCCTTCAGCAGGTGCAGCTTCATTTCTTTTGTTGCACATCACACTGAAGAAGCCTGAACCCAAAGCCCCCTGCTCCAGCCCAAGTGAGCAGGCGATGCTCACGTGACAAGAAATGCCCAGAAGAGGGCCCGGATTTGTGCTTTACAGGCAGCACAAAAATGCGACATTTTCCTAAACAAAAAATGTGCAAAGTAAACATAGAGAAAATTGTATGGCAACACCCTGAATTATTGAACGGCTAGCTGTGCAGAACAAACATAATTAAAGGGTCTCATTATCTTCTAAATAATCATTGTAAATAATGCTTTGGATAATTACTTCATTAGTTCTCGAAACACTGGCTTTTATTCTCCTCTGAGATTCTACCCACTATCTCTACTCCGAATAAATTGCCAAAAGGGAGAATCAAAAGCAGAGCAAGCATGTGAGCTGGAAAGGCAATGTGTGCTTGTATGAACTGATTCAAACCCAGGATGTTTTGAAATGTTTTTTTTGCAGATTTTCAGATGGTTAAAAGCAGTTTGTTTGGATTTTTTAATGCATGTATTTCTTTCTTCAGCTTGCTCTCCGCTGCAGTCAGACTCCCTTGCTCGCAGCTATATTTACCCATTTAAGGATGGTTGGCAGCAGCGTGCATAGAACCAGGATTAGTCTTTATCACGGATGACTGTCCCTCTCAAGTAAAGCCACATACTGCCACTTTTCTTCACTACAAATACCACGAGGTAGATTCAATATTAAAAGAAATTATGCCTCAAAAAGCCACAGCAAAAACAAAAGGAAAGCCAGAGCAAGATAAGAAATGGGCAGAAAATCTAAGACCCACAATTAGGTGGCTCAGTGGCTAAGAACGCCTGCATTTGGAAAAGAATCTTTTTTTAACAGCATTCTGTCGGTGCTGCCAGTAATTAAAGTAATGGCATAGAAAAGTGACAAACATTTTGCTGGCCAGGTCCCAAGTCAATCCAGAGCACTGCAGAAGGCTGAGACTTACCAGCCATGGAATTTTAAAAGGCCTTTACCAAAAGTCCATGAAAGAAATTAAGTAGCAAGGGGAAAACACCAACTCTGCAGAGCAAGTCAGCAACCACCCAACCCTGAGATGGAAAGGGCACAGCAAACAAACCAGCAGCATTTGAAACTCAAAAGGCAATTAATCTGCACAAAGGTGATTACTGAAATTTTGAAAAGGGAGGTCAGCAGCAACCACAAAGTCTACAGAGAACTGAGACATATTTTGTGAAATCGAATACTTTTTTTTGTTTTTTTGGTGTTTGTTTTATGCTTTTGTGGTTTTTTTTTTTTTTAATAAAATTACTCCAGTAGTAAGGTCACGTTTTGCTTTAGCACATGTCAAAGGTCCTACAATATTTGCTGCAAATGTAGAAGCTTCAGGTTTTTCTCCTTTTCAGCCCACCCACCCAGAGCTCCCTGTTCACACAAAGCTCCCAGAGCAGGCAGGGCAGCGAGGCAGGAGAGCTGCAGCTGTCGGGAGTGAGATTTCTCTCAGGCTTCCAGCTGATGTTGCAGGGGGACTGGAGCTTAATTGCTCTCACTGACTACGCTTCAGGTCTCAGAGCTTTTCCCTAGACTCGAGTCCAGATTGGTAGCTGTGCTTAAATCAGAAATCCCAGGGAAGGCCTGGAAGAATGCAGTTAGAATTGTGTTTTCCGAGCGCCTTTCCACTCCACTGAAATTTGCAGCATTAAGTGCACACGGTTGAGAGGGAGCTCTGAATGAAATGGCTTTGTCTGCCCCACTGCCAGCATTCAAAGGGTTTCCACTTTCTCAGTATAAAACCCAGCTATAAATTAAAAACAGAACAGGGCCCAGCCATGCTTGCAAGGGCCAGCACCGCTCCTGACCAGCAGCCTGGGCTGGACCAGGGACAGAACACGGTCATCCTGCCAAGTCAGATGCTGGCCAGTGCACATCACCTGCATTGTGGCCAAATTCCTGGAGCTGTGTGGGAAATGCTTCTGGAAAACCCTCGTGAGACCCCTGCAGGGGGAAATGCTGATTAAGATCATGAAACCAATTGCATAAACTTCAACAGACTTGCCTGATGGCAGAAACGTTGCTGAGGGTTATACAAGTCTCAAAAAACTAAAAACCTTTGAAGTACAGGAACAGAACAGTTGTGTGCAGTACTAACCAAATCACCCTGCAAACACCACATAAAAGGACTGTCGGGGAGCTGCTACACACACAGCACCCCTGCCCATCACTCTCTCAACTGAGTCACATTAAACCCAGTTTAATGTTGCCCAGGCCAATTTACTTTCAATTGACAGCACCTGGCACAGCCTGACCCAAGTGTCAAGTTCTCTCAGAAATATGGATACAGGAAATATAATTTTGTATGCAGAATAATCCATGTCTTCTTCCTACTCAGTGCTACATCTCGGTAGCTATTTGCATCATCTTAGCCATTTTCTAGGAACTGTTTACTCTTGAACATTAAAATCCTTCTTTCCCCTCTTTGCAGCAAATGGACTGAAATGCCAACAGCAGCCATCGTTCCTCACAGTACATAAGCACAAGGATTTTGTCGGTACTTACCATTTCTATATATTTCCCTTTGTAAAAACCTCTATTCCAGAAGTACTTTCAGTCTTCAGAACCTTACTGCAGGTGCTTATGAAAAGCTCTTTTCACTCCCAGAGGCTCCCTGGTGAGTGCCCTGCTGGTGGCAGAGGAGCTCCCGTGTGACAGAGGTGGCTCAAGGGCTGCGGTGGCACCGGGACCAAACCCCGCCCGCGGCAGCAGAGCTCCCGTGCAGGTGCCAGGGCTATTTCCAGAGGGGCCAGGGCTATTTCCAGAGGGGCCAGGGCTATTTCCAGAGGGGCCATCCGAGCCACATGAACACATCAAATCAAATTTAACACTGCCTGACCTAAGATTTTAGATTCACACCCCAGCCACCCCTGGGAACACCCCGACACAACCCCAAACAAAGCCCACATCCAAACTGTGCTCTCAAAACCACACGAAGAACAACTTTTATTTTAAATAATGTAATTTTTTTTAAAGAGAAGCATCCTTCCTCATCGGCAGCAGTTCCCTCCTTTCCCTTTGTCTTCTCAATTTTATCAGGCTTCCATCCATCAAAACTCACACAGTGCTTTGATAAACAAACCCTCCTTTGCCTAAAACTCTGTTCTGTGTTTTACATGACACAGCAGAGGCAGAATTAAGGCAGAATAACAGCTTTAGCTGATTCTAGAGATTCATTCCTGTCCTGGTCTGGTGCTTTCCCCCAGCTGGCGAGAGGCAGCAGATACCTGCATTTTAAACAACCCGAGCATTTTGGTCACACTGAACTTTGTAAGAGCAGCAATGTAACACGTTCCCTACGTTTCTACTGACAGTAGTCATTAACTGGTCATTTTCCAAGTGCTTTGGCATTAACTCTGCATGCAAACCCCAACTGCTGTCAGACTGCTACAGGAGTTGTCACAAACTATTTCTGTATGAAGAGAGCGCTCACTCAAATGAAACCTCGCGGTTTTTCACCTCCACATTTCTCTGGAAAAGTTCCCCCATGGGCACAGCTTAAATAAATAAATCCCACTATTTTCTTCATAATTATCTCTACACCTTTTTTGGTAAAAAGTTGCAGGAAAGACACCACCTTACCCTGAGAGCAGGCAACCCACTGTTTGATGTCGGTCACTGCAAAAACACACCAGCCTTACTCGAACCCTTGCTGGGAATATTCCCAGTAACACCATGAACACAAGCCAGACAAGAGACTCGTGTAGATGAGTTTATTAGTGCACAGGTTAGAGATTTACTCCCCTCCAATATGAACCAAACAAAGAGGTTCATGTGAAAAGGTCTGTTTTGCTTTAAAACAAACTCATTGAGGCAGCTGTTCCACAAGAAGTAAAAGCTACGGAGTAGCCTATTCAAATTTCTGGTCTTGATGGGCAAATTACTGCATTACAGAGAAAAAAATTCAATGTGACAGCATTTTGAGAGTCAGTTTACATAACCAGCTGGTAAACAGCAGGAGTGATTCCCCCCATCTAATTTGCATATCTGTATAAATAATATTTACTGATAAAAATCTAGAAAACTACAGAATAAAAAATATATTTACCTAGAATGAGCATTAAGGCAACCAATCCTTCCTTGCTTTGCATGTAAACTTCCTCACAAACACCAGTGAGCATTCTGGACTTAGAGGTAAAAGAAATTTGTTCATTACTGAAGCCGAATTTTTCAAGCGACTTCTTTATGGCTGACTTGTAAAGAAACCAATAATAATAATAATAATAATGATGATGATGATATATGTTTTCTTTTTTAAACATGTTTGACATCTGAATAGCTCCAGCACATTCACAGTATACCTGGACAGCAAAGCAGGAATATTCATACATATAATATAAATTGTAAACTTTGCTGAATTTTATGAAGTCTGAATTCTCGCTTACTGAGTAACTTTGATCTCAGACACTTTCAACAAAACCTAAGATAAAGGATTCTAAACTTGTAGGACCGAGTTACTGCAGTTAACATGAGAGCTGAATATCTGAAAACATTGATGAGTATGGTTTTAGACTATGTTTAAAAAGGCACAAATTATCCTCTCCTCTCTTTCTCTTAGAGTGTAAATGTATCTACATATCTACATGGATATGCTTGAACAATGAGGAGTCACAAACCCAAGTTACAAATATTTTACACACAAAAATACAAAAATAACCTGTAACATTAAATGCAGTTATTTGGGTACATTTGAATTCTTTCAAGCTTTGAAGTTGTGCAAGCTGGCAATGCAAGAGGCATGTGTTCACCAAAACACTTCATCTATGTTATATCCACACAAACTTCATAACAAATCAGTGTCTTAGTTTGTATTATGTGTCAGACTCTTCTGGGGGAGTTCATCCCCATGTGCTGTGTTCATACATCAACATCAGCAAACTCCAGAACAAGAAAACTTGATTTGGCTTTATAAAGTCACTTCTGTCATATTCACATAAGCAATAAAGCTAAACTGATCCATCAGGTTCCTTTGCACATGAATTACCTGGAAAATTACCTGCTCAAGTGCAAACTCAGCGTGTTTCAGAGCTGTATGCTTTTACCAGAAATGTTGCAATTAACTCCTTTTTAACTATGAAGGAAGTATTTAAAGCAATTAACCTTGAAAGAAAAAATAAAAAAAATGGCAAGTGTAAAAAAAGCTTTTTTTTCTTTTTTCTTCTCAAGTGTAAGCACTAGGCAGTTAAATGAGCAGACTTTTCAGGATAAAATATTTTAGCACTTGTTGGAGAAAAAGCATAAAGTTTAAATAGGTTACAGTGACTAAATAATTAATACACTTAAACACAAGGCTACATCTCATAAAAATATTCACAGGAGTGCCAACAAAGGCAGCACTGGCAAGGTACTTAAAGTCATGATTAGAATTGGATTAGCAATAGGAAAAAAAGCCAAACATTCAAAACTCAACAGGCTCTCAACTCCCTATTTCAACTGTAACACTGAGATGTGAAAAAAATCCTAAGTTACTTTAGTTCAAAACAAGTAGGAGCAAGTTTCAGTCTTACAAGTGTCTAGTTTGTGATGCAAAATCCATACACATCCTAATACATTCTGATCTTCATTTATGAGTAAACATTAAAAGTGATTTTGCTTTCATTTTTAACCATTAGTGACAGGTCATCATCCTGGGACAGTGTCAGGCATCATCTGTGGAAAAGGTTTGGTTTTACTGAAGATGTTTTGCAGTTTCCGAAGGTTCGTAACTCTTGGAATGTGCTTGCTAGGACAGAGTTGTTGCCAGGATAATTCCAAGTATCAGAAGCAATACAGTTACACATATTATTATGAATATCAATTTCTGCAGGGAAAAGAGAGAGAAGTTAAGACTGAAATACTTTGTCAGAGACAGAGTTGTTTAAATATATTCAGAGGCACAGTAACACTGAGAGCCAGGCTGAGCGCTGGGAGTTTCTTTCTGAGGAGCAATCACTGCTGTGACTTCCTGTTGTTCCCTGTTTCTAACATACATGTAACCATGGTCACAAGACAGAGCCACCTGTGCAACATTTCTGTTTTCCTTTCCAGGATAATGGTTGTTACTCATACCCAACTTCTGTAAACGCCATTAGAACCAGATGTGGGTCAAGCCTAAGTAACTGCTCACTGCCACCCTCCTTGGATAAATATTTGCAGCCTGCTCAAACCTTTACGTCTGCACCCTCAGTGGAATTCACCAGAAGATCAGTAAAACACTGTGTGGGCAAGAGCTCAGAGGAGCTGCAAGGGTTAAAAAAGGAGAGATGCTTCTGCGTAAATGCATCGCGGTGTGACCCTGGGTCAGGTAAAGTCATGACACAGTAAATTCTGCTCCCTGCCCACAAACCAGAGCTGAGGAGGATCTCTAACACCAAAACGGAAACTTAGATGTTAAAAGAGTGTTAGTACAGAAATCTGAATTTCTGATGGGCTGTCTGAACTGGCACCTGCTCGTAGTGTTCTGCACAGAGCCTAAAGACACTGCATGTTAAAAGCTGCATTTCTACTGGACTCAGAGAAGCTAACTGCTATTCCTACTTAGCCTGGCTAAGCACTTTCTGGACAAGAAATGGCACATTATACAGCAAAAATATGAACACTGAAAAACACCTCATGTCCTAAACACGTTGTTATCTCCACTGTTTCATTTAGTCTAGCGTTAATAAACAGTTTCAAAGTAAGAAATTTTAAGATGTTCTCCAGGGCATAATAGCCAACTTTATGATTGCAGCCATCTACTTTTTTAAAAACTCTACTTAAACCCACAGAAACCCCCATTTGATAAAGTTCCAAGTGTACTCAGCATTCCATACTGTTTGCTGATGTGAACTTTCAACATAAAATAATTCCAGGAGCTGTGAGCCAGTTGCTGGCTTTCTGCTGTCCCTGCCTGCTGCTGCGGGGCTGGGCAGAGGCTGCACTCAGTGCCCCGGGCAGGTCAGCAGCAGCTGTCAGATTGCAGAACCCACGGGCAGGAGCCCTCCCAGGGCACAGAGAGCAGAGCCAGCCAGTCCTCCCCACACCCCTGCACAGACAGTAAGGGTTAGCAGAACAACACACAGGAAACAAGAGCCAAATTAGTTGATTAGTTACTTACTGCCACAGTGGCAGGAAGCCATGCATGCTGAGGTTATCCAAGCATCACCGAATACCAACAGACAAACCAATAATTAGAGCTACTATGGCAATCAACACCACTGACACAATGATAATTATCCACATTTTCTGTCAAAAAACAAAGTATTGTTAACATTAAGCACATTAACACTTGCATTTATTTTCAATTTTTCAAATAGTTTTTAGATCCACAAGCACTTTTATTAAAGCCTCCCGTATTCTCAAATTGAGATACATTTATCTGTATCATCTTGCAAATGTAAGAATTAACATTTTTAAACAGGTAAACTCGAGTGATTAATGGCTACAGTTATCAGAGATGACACAACTACCATTTACTGATATTAAGTGGGCTCTTTTGACACTTCTGAAAGGATCTTTTGTAAATTAACCAGGTGTGCTATCTCTGTGTAAATCTGTATCTATAGAGATGAATTATTCCCTCAAACCCAGCTCACCATAAAGAGCCTCACCAAATTGCACAGCATATCAAAGGGGAAACTGAAATGTAAAAATAAACTACTTAGTAGTCTGATATCAGAATATATTATTTGGTGTCTGATGGGAAGAAAGACACTGAAACAAAATGAGTGCCATGGAAAATGCTGGAACATTTCTCTGAACAAAAGTCCTCCACAAATTCAGTGTCATGGCACAATGTCACACCCTTCCCAGGGGGAAGATCCCCCTAAATTGATCTGTAAAACTAATAATTACAGACAGAATTAAAAAAAAATAAGCCTATTTCAGCAAAAGCACTTTTATTTTTCCTGCTAGCAAATAGATTTTATAGTTTTAAATCCAGGTAAGTTTACCAGTGACAAACAGCAAAAAACTTTTAAGGTTATTCAGGATCTGAATAATTTAAGGTATTGTGAAAATAAGTAAGAAAAACATGTGAATTTATCTAGTGGAATAATACATTAATTCTTCTTTTGGGGTTTTTACAGTCTGTAATGGCAGCTCTGAGTGGAAAATTGTGAACACACCCTTAGCTGTGCATGAATTGCTGATCTGTTTTCACAGACCAAGAAGTGTCTGTCCTCTATTGGTATTATAAATTTACAGTATTAACTATAGCAAAATAATTCACATTGGACATGTTCCTGTGCTAAGTTAAAATACTGACTAGCACAATGACAGAAAGACAACATACCCTCCGTGCTTTACTTTGATATTTAACTGCCTTTTTTGTCTCTTCTTTTGCATGTTCCACATAATCCGTCGCATTCATCACGTTCTTTTCTATGTTGTTGATCATTTCACCCTTAAAATGAAAATTTGAAGAAAAACCACTTTACTGGAACCCGTGGATATTCGTTTAATGAATCTAAAAGAAAGGCTCTAGAACATCTGGAATTACTTTCACAAGTCCATGATGTACATACTGGGGATGACACTTTTTCTGCTTTGGCATGTAAGGGAGAAAGGGAATGAGAAGCAAGGGCTCACAGCTCTCACCAAACAAGGAATGTTCACGAGCAGGGCAGGCAGATTTCCCCCTTGTGCAGGAACAAGTACTGAGCACCTGAAAACATCCCTTGTGTGGGAGGGATGTTTCAACAGCCAAAGCTGAACGTGACACACTCGAGATCAGAAATCCCTGGTGTGTCTGAAGTGGGGAAGGACATGGACTATTTCCACACAGGGTTCAACAGCTCTCTAGGAAATGCACACATATGGGTTCCTCAGAACCCAGGGATTAGGATGTCAGTGCGTGACAAATTCAAATTAATTACAATGAATGAAATTTGGCAATGAAATGGAGGATTGGTGAAAAATGACAGCAAGTCTGTTACCTGTGTGTCTGTCCATCAGAAGAAATAATCAGCAGCAGTAAACAGCAAAGCATTACAGAATGATGCACAAGTAACTTTTGTTCATATGTAATTCAAAAGAAACCTGCTACCAATTTCTCTTGGCTGTTTATTTAATATCAAAGCAACAAAGGACTTCTAGATTTAGATTTTTAGATTCACAAAAAATAGTCCTTTTCAGTCAAGTTTCTCTTCTAACACTATTCTTTTCACTTTCCTGCAGAAGTCAAACCATTTTAAGATCAAAGTTAAAAATACTTTTGTTGGATAATTGGTATTTAAAGACTAAAACCAGAACAAATTTATGTACACGTCAAGACAAAGCTTACAAATACAAGAGATGACTTGAAGGACTCGTCAAGCCCTTTATGTTCCTGTTAGTGACCACAGCAATTGCACCTCTGCATGAAGTGCAAGGTGCACACAGCCTTGCTGACACACTGTGGCTGAGAATCTGAAATTCCCAAGGTGTGAACCAATGTCCCAGGAGACAGCTTTTTGTACTTAATCATGCACAAAGGTGTTCCAGCATACTGCAGTTAAGCATATTGAAGAAAACATTAAATATACCGACTGGAAGGCAAGTCTGTGGTCAGTTGTTGAAGGCATGTCCTATAAGCACATTGAGATGGTCAATTTGTCCACAACAAAACAAAAACCCCCAGTGTTTAACTTTCATATATTCTAATCACAGCCCAGAACCACTCCAAGCCTGCACTATCTGAATATAATCACCTGCTTCTGCACACTGCAGAGAGGAAGAGTGAGGAAAAAACCCACCATCCCATAAATGTGTTTGAGCTGGCTCGTTTACCTGAGTCTCCACAAACATGGCCATGTCCATGAACATCTCATGAAGCTCCCGAATGCTGGATTCCAGTTTCATAATATCCTTGTGACGTGACTCGATTTCGTTCAGGGCTTGCCGGGTTATCTGAGAGTCCGATATAATCTTTGGGAGAATGCAAAGACACACGGACATAAGCAAGTGCCAACACTCTCGTAGAGAGCGGGAGCAGCAGAACAGAAGAGACTTAAGTGGACCAGAAATACTTACATCAGAAGTGAAAATGGAAGGATTACCACTCTCTAACATTTCTTCCAGTTCCTCATCAGTGGTGGTCTTTCCAGCTAGGACAAAAACAACAGGACTTCACAGAACATCACTTATTCATTATTGAATGTAACATTTCACCATCCAGAAGGATGACAATTCAGAGACCATTCCTGCATTGAGATTTTGCAGGATAAAAACCTGTAGTGTCCAGCCACTACCAAGGGCCATTTTGCTTATCACGAAATCCAGAAAGTATCAAGCAATAGTCAGAAACCAAATGTGGATTCAAAGCTACCATGAAGAATCCTGGTCAGGGCTGTTTTTGCTTGGCTGGTTGGGGTCTTTTCTTTGTCAAATTGAAGAGTTTGGTCAGAAACATTTACAATGTACACATGAGCCTTGCTATGTGGAGTGTTCCTCAGAATACTATTCATATAACACTCAGTATCCACCTATTCCATTCAGTCATGTCACTCACCCCACCACTGCGTGGGCAATAAAATCTTTAGGTAAATTTGATTTTACCGACCCAGGATTCCATTCATGTTCCACACAGAGAAGATGATAACCCCCAGTGTACCTTCACTCCTGCTTTGATGCAGTTTAGGATTGCATGTTTGAGCCAACTGAATCCTACTGATCACACTGGTACAAAAAATCCTACGCAGTCAAAGGATTTGTATTGTACAGTTTTAACAATTACGTATCAAATCCCTATTCTGCCAATGAAAAATAACTTGAATACCTGCACCAACTTATGTAATTCTGTCCCACCAGGTGAAAGATACAGTTTGAATATTACTTTCTGATGTTAATACTCAAGAATGCTGCAAAACCTGCTTTAAAATTTGTAATGTTTAAGAAAAGCAGAAGTCTCTAATTGGGTCATAACAACTTTAACTTGAAAGAACCATGTCCTGAGGTATCAGGGTCCCTCCCCTCAAACACAAGCAAAGAACAATTTAACTTGCCTAATCAGCTCTACTGAAATGCTGAATTGAACCATTAGCACCAGAGGCTAATGACAAATTTGAAAAGCACATGAAAAGCAAAATTTTCTTATAATTTGCCAGTTTCTCTGTTTGCATTCCCTGTTTCAGCAATGTATGCATTCACTTCTACAGAGCATATTAAAAAAAAGACTAATTTTAGGCACTTTTTAGACACCTTCCAAAGTAGATGCTGTAGTTCAAAGTAAAGCCAGGAACGTTTCTAAATACCCATAAGAATGAATTGGAAGTAAGTCATACGTGAGTCAGTCAACAAATGATTACAGCACATATAACAGCAGCACTGATTTTATGCCAGATGAATTTAACAAGTGTCCTTGTAGACAAAAATGGCATCACATAAAAAGAGGTGTTATCCTGTTAGGCACGTTAATTTTGGAATGGCTTTTCATAACACTTACTGTTTCAGAATGCAGCTTTTCTTAAAGGTTCATTTAAAGTTGCAACATTAGAAGTAAATGAAGCAAAGGATAATTTCTTTAATAATTTTCAATCTAAAGGAAATTATTTAGCGACTTTTCTCTCTTTTCTTTACAGCTGTTCTAAAAAGAGTAATATCAAAGAGTTTGTGCCACACAGTAAAATTGTTTCTTTTCTCACACACTTCAGGATGCTGCCCAAGACCCCCGGTGCTTTGTACCACATTTAATCAATCCACAACACATCAGGTACCAACAGCAGGTAATTCTGGGTTTCCCAGAAGCAGGGTGGGTCACTTACTGATCTCCAGCTGTCTCTGTATCCGGCCCTTGCTGCGCTCCCGGAAAAGCGTCTGGGTCTCGTTGTACTCGGTCATGACCTCCACGAACTTGTGTGCCAACACGGAGTGCTGGAGCGAGGGTGGGACAGGGACAGAAAGGGTCATCAGGAAGGGCCACTCCTGTCACACACAATAGCACTGCACAGCAGCTCAGAGCGGCGCTCGCAGCCCAAAAACACCACGGGAAACGACTTCACCACAGTTAACTCATCCTCCACTTTACCAGAATCCACTGAGGTTCTTTGAACTGGAGGGATCCTACCTGTGTTTTCCTTATCCTGAGGTCCACTGATGTCCGGTTGGCGTTTTCACCCTGATCAAAACTCTGTTCGATAGCTAAGAGCAGGACAGAGCGCTGAGTCAATGGCAGTTATTTAACAGTGTAGCTCAACTGCTTTGTAAATATTATCATTACTTTTTAAAGGTACAAGTTCCCCATAGACATGTGTAACCCTTCAGGGGAGGAGAGGGGTGGCAGTGATATATAAATAAAATTTTTGAATAATTTTTGATGATTGGTAGAGATCTTTAAACACACTAACTGCTTCAATCATACTCTTAACAGAGTTACACTACACTCTGTTACACTGGAAGAATTTTAAAAGGTGTCTCTTTGCAGTTAAAGTTAATCTTCTTCCAAAATACCATCCCCCAAAAAAAGCACTTCAGTTGCAGAATACATTTCTACACGGAAGAATTACTTTGCATTGTAATTTTCTAGGTTATTTCTGAAAGCAAGGAGTTTTATTTGTCCTCACAACTTACCCTTCAGCCTGGCCCGGATTTTATTAGCAATCTTCTTTATTTCCTCATTTAGTTCTTCAAGTTCTTCCTTCGTTCCTTTAAAAAATACGATTTTTTTAAACTGTTAATGATTGATAATGGTAAGTCAGCAAGAGTCTATGAATCTACCTTGCAATCTCTATGAATCTACCTTGCAATCTCAGAACTGTATTCAGTACAACCATGCAGAGTTGAAGTTTATTATCCTCCTAAGTACCCTAAATACTGTTTTTATAACAGCAACCATC
This sequence comes from Dicrurus megarhynchus, assembly GCA_013399195.1. Classification (NCBI taxonomy): domain Eukaryota; kingdom Metazoa; phylum Chordata; class Aves; order Passeriformes; family Dicruridae; genus Dicrurus; species Dicrurus megarhynchus. The sequence continues at coordinate 1,347,574 of VXAD01010627.1, forward strand.
AGGTTCTTGCTTCTTATGATAGGCTTACACCTGGGAAATGTTATTATTACCAAACCTTCAACTAAACCAGGTGATAAACAGTTTTTTTAACACATTCAGGGTAATGTTAATTTGCTAGTCAAAAGTTAAATGCTACTGAGTCCTAAGTAGAAGTGAAAATACAGATTTATCTCCCCTTTCTCTCAGTTGTGTTGTGTACCACGTGTGCGTTGCTTTTACACCCACTAAGAGATCCATGCCACGCACTGCCTGTTACATTCTGAGGAATTCTGCCCAGAGCATTCACGGAGAGCTTTGCTAGATCCCTGTCCCAGGGCTCACGGAAGGCACCGGACTCACGAGAACACGCACTGCTCACAACTGCCCTCACTGTATGCTCCTATACAATTCAGACGCAATTTTGAGCCCAGTTTTTAGCATAAACACAAGCTGATAAATGAGCTGAGACCACAGACTTTAAACATTTGGATGAACCCTGATTAAACCTGAGATTCACTGCAAAAGCAGCCTGCAAAATCAGTTGTAGGAATACAAACACACACCAAGGAAAATAGGGGGACACTATAAACTAACACCCGAAGTTCAGTTTTCATCAACAAGATGAAACAACAAGATAAATGTTAAGCCAGCATTGCAACATACAAAAAAAAAAAATCTCTCAGCATCTTTTCTTCCCTTTTCTTTGAGCCCTGCCCAAAAGCACAGACGTGCCTGGAGCTAACCAGGGTTGAGAACAGGGAAGGGTCCACGGGCTGGTGCCCTGAACTTCCGAGTTCTCTGCTCAGAAAGCACAACTTCACTTCCAGCTTTGGGGTCCAAGCCTCTAAAAATAGGGCTCCACGTGGAACTGGAAGTACTGCTGCAGCAGCTGGCTCTGGTGTTAGACAGGACCTTGACCCTGCTGAAGCATAAGGACAGGACTCGACACTATGACCTTCAGCTGACAGCTTCAACACTTTCACAAATTAGAAGAAACATAAATAACCTCTCAGTTTCTGAAGACAAAAATCCCATGTTAACCTGAGTTTTGGTCTAGGAAAGGTTTGGATGATGCAAGAAATGTTCTGAAAATACATTTTTTCAAATGAGACTTTAAAAAAAGTCAAAATAAACAAAGGGAAGTATTAATTCAATATTAAAAATGAAAATATTTACTTAGTGTAACATTTTGCATTCTGAACACCTGAAGTTCTATTCCTGTAGAGAGCTAAAACAGACAAACAATATTTCAGAGCATCTAGCCAAAATGATGTGAAATCTTAAAAATTATTACTCACTTCCTTCAGGATTTGGTGCTGACAGGATAATGCTGTGCTGCTTCTTCACTTCTTCCACATTTTGTGCTATTTTTGCTATATTATTTCTAATTTCCTCAACCTAGAGGAAGAGAAATATGGCAAAGAAGACATTAGAATAATTCAGGGCAAGTATTTTTTAAAAACAAAAACAACTGCTAACAAAACCCAAACAATTTCATCTGTAAGTACCAGAGAAAGAAATCCCAGCAGAAATGTCGAAGTTTAAATAGTGTGTAATTATTTTTTTAAACTAAAAACCAGTATTGTTAATAGCAAATACATTCTGTATAGCCAAAAACCTAAGTGCTAATATTCATAATAAACAACTATTTTAAAGTTCTATTAGCAAGTTTCTTGTTGATAGGGAATTAAAAACATTTCTCTGCAATAAATACAGAAAATACCCTGACATAAACTAATGAAATGTTACCCAACACTTGTTTTGGCATTTACAAACCATATTGGGTAGGATATGTAGATGAATTGTTAAACCTAATTATTGAAATTAAAAGGCACAGAGAGAAAATAGTAAGTCTTTTTACTCCATGGTGAGAACTGTAACTTCACCTGTTGGAAAAAGTCATCCATAAAATGGTCTTTTTCAATGATAACTGTCTCCCCATCTTCATTTCCTTTATACTGTAAAAGACAACAAAAACAAATCTGTGAAATAAACCCCAGGACACTGTTCTGAAAAAACAACTTCTGCCACATTGCTACAGCACACACATCTTCGTCAACACTCCGCAGAGTCAAAGACGTTTTCATTTTCTGAGGACTGTAATCTAAAAACAAACAAGCAGAGAGGCCACAGAAAGTCAGCTACTACGGAGTTGGGAAAGGAACAGAGAGGTGCTGAGCTGTGATGTAACAAGCTCAACATCTAATGCCAGCCAGAGCAAAAACCATCCACAGCTACTACTTCTGCCCTCAGGTGCTTCCAGGGTGCCATCCCACACCAACTCAGCCATAATTACTCTCTGCTAAACCAGAAATACACTGGCAGCTGATAAACCCTCCCAGGCTCTGCCAGAGCCCCAGGGCACACGGCCCAGCACATCCCCAGGGACACCTCCCTGCCCGGAGCCTGCCCAGCACAGCCCAGTAACTCAGACACAGTTTTTATCACGGGAAAGGAGAGGATTAACGTGCATCGTATGAGGGCAAAGAGTTCGAGCTTCTGTCTTCTTTAATTCCCTCTGTAGAGCACAGACTGTTTGAACTGCATTGAATCAAAACTAGAACAAAATATTACTCTCAACATACAGTCAGTGGGTTATCTGTAAGAAAAAAACAAACTACAAGATAGGCATCACTACAGCATTTTCATTCCAAGACACCTTTTTTCTCACAAGGCCCTCTGCTTCTGATCTTCTAACACCCACTTTCTGCTCCTAACCTCTGATCCTATTACCCGAGAAGTTTGGTTCTGGTTTAATTAAATTACGTGAGATATGCATCGTTTGCATGACAATTCTGGAATTTAATCCAGTGTCAAACACTGCTATTATCTTATAAACAAATCTACGAGTGCCCCAAATCTTCAGGGAGAAGTTACTGTACTTGGTGCCAGTTCCTTTCCTGCAAACTCAGGGACTGCACAGAGCCCTGTGGCAATGCATTTGTCAGAAATCATGTGGGTTTTCTGCTCGGGAAACAATAATGCCCCAAGCAGATACAGGAACGGAGATGTCACTGCCCTCCTGGACCAGCCTCCAACCACACAGTGCTGGGTGTCACTGAAGACCTTCTGCAGTTACTCATTTTGGGGAGATAACGCTGGAACTCAAATTATCTGTCCTTACAGATTGTCACCAATTAACAGTCTTGCTTAACACAAATAAGGGAGGAAGTCTGTGCCCAGACGAAGTCACCCAACATTTTACCTTTCCCAAGACTGCGCTGCTACTAAGCCACAAGCTCTAAGTTAATATTTAAGAAGGAGATACACTTTAAAGACATTTAATTTCATTATCTATGCAAAAGAACACTTTCTGTTTATATTTACTGAGTAAAGAATAATTCTTCTGCTTGTTCACAACTGCATCCTGTATTTAGTTATTTGAACTAAAAATAATGAAAATAGCATCTACTAAGAGATTCAGAATGTCAGCTTTTAGTTTGATCAGATCTTAGTAAAACATATAACACCTGAGTGAATCCTAAATGAATGAACGACACATAAATCTGACTCAGAAATCTGTCTGGAGATGCTCAGCTGGGAGGCAGCTGATCATGACTCCCCAGCCCACAGCCTGTGCCACGTGTATTCCACTTTCATATTTGGTTGCAATGACACCCCTGACAGATCAATTTGCTCTCTACAATTTGTTGAAGGATTTATGGACAGCCCACTTCAGCCATCAGCACTTGAGACACCTGATAAGTTTGTCAACCTCTGTTCTCTACATCCTTAAATCATCTCTTACCTAAAATACAGCTCATTTGCTAACTCTCTTCAACCGAAATGATGTGCTTTTGTGCTTCTTTTGACAAGCACACAACTCACCAAGAACTCACTTTTATCACTGAGTTTAGCAGAAACATGCTGCTCTCCCTGGACTTCACCTCCCCGGTACAAGCAGTATCACAAAAAGCTGATAAAAACTTTCACGTCAATGCCAAGAGCAATCTAATAAAGTCTGTTTGCAGTTCATACCTTGACCTTGGGACTCCAAGTCTGGGACATGCAGCTCCATAAACACTCAGAGACCTATAAAATGTCTCAGGCTCCCTGGGGAGTTTGTGCTGCTTTGGCTGGGACAGAGTTAACTCTCTTCACAGGAGCTGGCACGAGCTGTGTTTGGGATTAGTGCCGGACCAGTGTTGATGGCACAGGGGTGTTTCAGTTACCGCTGAGCAGCACCTCCAGAGCCAGGGCCTCCTCTGCTCCTCACCAAGGAGGCTAGAGGGCACAGATGGGAACAGCTGTCCCCGAGTGACCCAAGGGGTACTGCAGACCACATGGCACTATGCTGTGTACAAAGTGAAGCAGGAAGAAGGAAGGGAGGCACCTTTAATCTTAGGGCATTTTGTCTTCCCAAGTCACTGTTACATGTGACAGAGCTCTGCTTTTCTGGGAATGGCTCAACCCCTGCCTGCCCGTTGGAAAGTAGGAAAGAATTCCTTTTTTTGCTTTACCAATTAAACTGCCTTTATGCTCAATCCATGAGTTTTCCCACTTCGGGAATTCTGCTCCCATCCCACTGGGGTGAGCGAGGGAGCAGCTGCATGCTGCTCTTGCTGCCAGGGTTAAACTACAGATATTCACAATATCATTTCTCAGCTCCAAGCACCAGCTATCCTGATGGTTGATGAAACTTTTGTCACTTCCACTACCTTACGGAATTGCAGAAAGAAATAAGTCAGGCTGGAGATATCTTAGTAATTACTGACCTTTGAATCCGAAAACAGCTTTTGACTGAAAAACGTGACTATTACTTGCCCTTGAAATTCCATTCAAGGTTAGCTCTTTCTCAGTGCAGATCACATGCACTGCTCTGGCAGGCTGCAAGGATAATAACTGACCATTATCCCAGGGAATCAGCCCCGAGGAGCACGCTACAGGGTGTTACAGCTTCTGCCTACAGCATCCGTGTGTCCAGAAATCCTTCTGCATCCGAGCAGCCGAGGAGGGCTTGCAGAGGGCCAAGGAGAGCTGAGGCAGCTTTGGCAGGTCAATCGTTAACACGCTCTCAGCAGCACTACTGTACAACCACAGCAACATCAGATGGTAACCCACTGCAATAAATCACCTCACGCTGCTATGACATGGAAGGCACGCAGCTCATCCTCAGAAAATTCCATGTCTGAGCGAAGCCTCACGTCAGAGGCTGACTCGGGGAAAAACAACAGTCGTGTTTTCCTCCTTCTGGAAAGGCTCCTTCTGTGTTTGTTTCCGTACCACCCAATTCTAACAGTTTTAACTTCCCTGACTTTGTGGTTTTTCACCTGTTCCTAAACAGTTCTGAGGACACTAAGTGACCGTCCAAGAAACAGTTCAGAAAAAAATCAATGCCCTTCTGTTCGAGTTACAGGTCCTCGCTTAAAAAAAGCTACAGTCAAATATGAACTTCTAGATTGCTATGTAGTACTCAGTTTTCAAAGATTATGTGTAAGATACCTTCATTAACAGTCAAGAGTAAAGAAATATAAAAATCAAGTATTTTAAATGATTCACCAATCAAGCATGAAAAATGGATTCCAGTAGACAGCTCTGCATCCACTTCAGCATGTAACAAGGGGGTAATTTTTGAGCCATATGGACAATGCACCCCAAACCTGAGATCAAAAACATCACTCTGCTTGAGCGGAGGTTTATGTCTACCCTTGTTCTGAAATGATTTAACAACAAAAAGAAAGCATGAACGAGTTTTATTTAACAGACCTTTAAAGGGACATCTGTTTTTGTTTAATTCCTGATGTTAGCTAAATGTGCTCAGCTGAACATCTGAACACAGACTGTACAGCTCTTTTAGGGCCATTTTAAGATGGACTTGTATCTGTGAACAGCAAACCACTGAGGGCTGGGAGCACATTTTGCAATCATAGCTATGTACTATTCATTTTTTTCTTCCCTAAACACCTACTATAAACCACTGCTGAAAGCAGTGCATTAGATCAGAGAGAACCTTTTAATTTTACACTTATTTGTGCTCAAAATAACTAAAACCAGTCTGGGATTTGATCCGTTGTCCAATTAATTGTATTAAAGGACATTTCAAACAGCTTAAAGAAGTTCATTTGGGCCTGCTTAGAGTAACTTAGAAATGACATTTAAATAACCCCCGACAGTTGAACAAACACAATTATGGTTGCTATCTTCTGTAAAAGCATGTACTTTACAAAACTTCTTCGAGCTAAGAAAACAAGAGGAAGCAACATTATCTGAAGGCTATATAATCTGCATGTCATCAACCACTTCTTTTTCCAGCAACTGTTTAACTGCCTAAACATACTGTATTAACAAAAATAACTGAAAGTTATGCTAATTTTGTGTTAATGAACCACAAACATTGACAGGTAACATTCCTCCCTCTTCTTTATAGTGATCTAGGAAAAATTAATGACAAAATATTTTGCTTGCTGCCCAATACCATCCAGGAACACACAAATGAGGACATGGAAAATGAGCATTCCTGCTAAAGGCAATAGTGTGCCCAGTTCAAATGGGTCAGTGTGGGCTGGCTACAGTCCTGGGATCTTTTAAACTCCTTGGGTACCGCACTGGTTCTTTGGGGGAAATAGGGTGAGGGAACTTTCGGGTAAGGTACGACCAAAGGAACACATAATGAAATCCTCACGTCAAGGAAAAGAGGAGAGGTATAGTTATTTCTGAAGGTTTTGCAGGCCTAAGCCTGTTTGAAAACCACAACGTCTATGTTCTGCTCTTCATTTAATGATTTAGCCAAGTGAAATACAATGAAACTACATTAATAAACCCAAACAGTTCGGAAAATAGGCAAACAAGAGTTAACACGTTATTTCTTCAGATTCATTATTCCTTTTCAAAGCATCTTATCCATGTGTCAAGCAGCTCTGTTCAAAGTGTTTATTCTGTGAAAGGAAAACCACTTCACAAAATCATTATTCTTTTGATATTTCAGATAAAGATGTAAGATGGAAGCTGCTACTTCAATGAGTTCCCCATGGAAATGGGAATATCCATCTCCCTTGGATATGCAGCTTTTCAAAACTTCACCTCAACTACACACTTATCATTGTGATAAAACATAGACTAGATCTTCAGTAACTTTTACCTTCATTTGATGTTTAAATATTTTTTTCATTAGAAGAAAGCTTTTAAGTCTCTAAGCTATTTATCAGTTCCACAGGCAGTGAAAATTACATTGATGAACCTATGAAGCACTTCAGCAATACCGGCCCATATACATTTAAAGCAGCAGGAATGTTTTCAGATGTCAGATACTAAAGCTGGCTTGAAAATTCCTCTGTACAGCTGCATTAAACGCTTTTAACTCTGACAATGAGGGGTGTGCCAGGGTGTGTTATTGGTTTCTTTCATTTACAAAAACATAGAACAGGATTAAGCCTATGAGTATAGGATTATAAATTATAAAGCAAATTTGGATCACTATTGGTTGCTTTCTCTATCTGGGAAGCACACACCAGCACCGAAATTTGGCACATGTTCCCACAACCTGGCCATGTTTAGAAACAGGAAAGGGGATTAAGTATACCTGAAAGAAATGACACTTTTTTTTGGCATGACTCCAAAACATCATTCCTGGTAGAGAAACTGTAATTTAATCACCCTCGAACTTTTCAGATACCAAATCATCCTTTCAGAGAGGAAGACAAAGAGACTGGTAATTCCATCACTAAAGATGGAGCTTCCAAAATGTATTTGGTGATCCCGAAGATGAAAGAGCCCCAGACTCGAAAGTAGCTCAACACAGCCCAACTTCTACATATACGTGGTGTACTGGAACTATCACAGGAACTCCTGCGCGTTCTCCATTTCCACTTCTTTTCAGGAAAAGAAAAAAACAAACCAACAAACCAAACCCAAAACAAAAAAGCCTCACATAACCTTTGATTTTACCCAAGCCATATCCTGTTGCAGACAGACTGATGGTGCCTTCCCCCAGCTCTCCCTTCTTTTTTAGGATACTGTTTCCAAGGCACAAATAAGGGAAAGGAAAAGAGCGTATAAACAGCAGCAGGTACCATTTTGTAAACACGCGGAAAATAAAGCCTGCAGAGCGCTTTCCTGCCGCATCATGGCCCAAGAGCTCCCGGGCGGACAAACCCACCCCGCTACACCCCGGGCGGCTCCAACACGGAGTCACCGCGGCTTTAGTGCCGCCCGAGCCGCCTCGCAGAGGCCAGGAAGCAGCGGAGCGCGGCGCGCTGTAAAAATCGCACACGGTGGAACTCTGCTGCCAGACCCCCGGGGAGGGATCCGCGGGAGCGGGGCCCTCCCAGCCCTGGGGACCGGCGGTGCCGTGGAGCCCGGACCGCGCCGCCCGCCCTGCCCGCTCCCTCGTACGGCCCCGCGCCCCCCGTCCCGTCCCGTCCCGTCCCGTNCCTGTGCCACCTGCGGCAGGTGACCCTGCCTTGGCGGGGCGGTGGGAGCGCCTGGTCTCCAGGGGTCCCTGTTCCCACCCGAGCTGTTCTCGGGGGTCAGGGATTCTGTGAACGTGAGCGAGGGGCGCCACAGCAGAGAGAAATCCGTGGTGCGGGAGAGTTCAGGTGTCCGAGCGGTACCGCAGGTGCGCACCAGGGAATTCCCATCCCACGAGGGATCCCCACGAGGAATTACAACGCGATTGTGGGGGATTGTCATTAGAGAAAGAGTTGTAAAAAGGTGTGATCTGGTTATTTTTTAGTGGTATGTGTTTGTCTTGAAGGCCTGAGAGTTTGTAGGAAAGAGAGCATGCACGGACTATGGAAGGCATAGGAAAATCTTCTATGCGTTTGTGTTCTCGGGTGCTTGTTAAACAGTACTGATTTAGACTACAGTCAATTAATTACCTGTGATTGATTCAGTTCGATTATAGGCAAACTGAGGAAGTGTGGGCTGGGTGAGGGACCAGTGAGGTGGATTGAGGACTGGCTGAACAGCAGATCCCAGAGGGTCGTAATCGGAGGCAGAGGGCCCAGTGAGATGCTGTCACGGGTGGGGTTCAGATGTGCTGTTCCGATCTGTGGCTGTTTATCCCCAGAACTCCTTTGTACCGCTCCTCATCTGCATCTCCAAACACTTTGTACCTGCTGCCTTTTATTTTGTATGTTTACCTGTTGTCAGAGAGCCGCTAAGTTTGTTCACGGTTGACCCGAGTTAACATACAGGAAATGTAAAGGCCTTTTAAAAGTAATTATTCTGCTGATTACCTACGGAAATCATAGACTATAATCTTTCAGGCAGTGATCTAACACTGCTGCAGTGTTTTGCTGCCTTTGCTGAATGGGGTTATCTGGAGCAGGTGTTTTGTGCATCCTCTGAGCTGAACACTTACTTATACATGGTAATAAAACATGATAAAAACTAGATTCCACATAGTAATTTATCTTTGTAACGATGAAATAAGTGTTTGTCAGGAGCTCAAATGCTATGATAATGGAATTTTAAATTATTCCAAAGTAAAGTGTTAGAGGGTTTGCAGGGAAAACATAGTTTACTAATAAATTTGTTACAATATTAAGAAATTACTAAAGCACAGTAAGTGTTATGTACACAGTTACATACTGCTTTCCCCCCCCGTGTTTATATTATTAAAAACTGCCAAACTCCACTGATGTGGCTTTATGGGCTCCTATTTATAAATGCATTCCTATTTGTCAAAAGGAGAGGTGGAATTCACAAGGGTTTTATCAGGACAGCATTGTGCTGAGAAAATTTTTAAGACGAGTTGCATATTCTGAAAAAATAATCCTGACACCTAGAGGCACTCAGCAAAAATGCTGAAAACCACACAAACCCAACTCATCCCAAAAAGGGAAGGCAAAGTCAACATGCCAGTGATTTTTCCAAGAAAATCTTACGCAATTTGGATTGGCATTACACTACCAAATATGCAAAAATTACAGCCACTCTTGTAAAACTTTGGGCATGTTTTTTGTCTATGTCAGTAGGAAATTAACAAGAAATAAGCTGTGTTTTTATATATCACCTGCCATGAAATATTTTCCTTGTCAATTAAATTCATTTGGAGATATATAAAAAACATATCATTTATTTATTCTAGATTTTTGGGGGGGGCAGCAACAAAGATAATAAAAGTAATTTAAGTGTACTGGATTAAAAAAAATACCAGAGACCTTAAAAATCAGTGTGAACCCATGAACTTGGTATTTATAGACATATGCAAAATGCTTACGTTCTTTGAAAGTCAGTTTTCAAACCACCTTTTTCCACTGATGCTTGGACAGAGCTTTGAGATCTTAGAGAACTATTCTAAATCCAAGACATACAAAACAACTTTTGCTTTCATTACTGCACTCTCTAGTGAATGTGGATCAGTTTGTATGAAGAATGGAAAATCATGGTCATAAGGCACATTTAAGGAAAGCCCCTTTGACCACAGCCCATTTTACCTGAAAGCTGTTCAATTAAGCCCTCCTGCTGTTAAAAACCTCTTTATTAAATCACGCTGGAGGCAGTTGAACAGTTTTCCCAAGTAACTACATGCTGTTTTTTCATTTTGTCTGTGGAGAGAGCATCATCAGCTGACGGAAACAGCATCCCATGCGATTTTAAGTGATGCACCGGGGAGGCTGCCGGGCTCCCTGAGCAGTTCAGCCTGGCACAGGGGCTGTGTCACCCGCACCAGGACGCCTCGGGAGTGACCGCTCCTGCCCACACCGCCGAGGAACTGCTCCTCGTCACCTGGGCTGGGGCCCGGCCGGAGCCGCCCGGCCCGTTCAGTGACCATTTGCCAGCTCGAGAGACGAGCCCCGAGTGCCGCGTTCAGTTCTGGGCCCCTCACTGTAGAAGGGCCATGGAGGTGCTGGAGCGTGTCCAGCAAAGGCCAAGGAGGCTACGAAAGGTGTGGAAAACGCGTCCTACGAGGAGAGAGAGGCCAAGGGAGCTGCGGGCATGACTCAACCTCCTCGAGTCCCAAGGAGGCTCAGGGGGCACCGCATGCTCCCCACAGCTCCCTGACAGGAGGGCGTAGTGAGGGGCGGCCAGTCCTTTCCGCCGTGCCTGCAGTGGGCGGACCAGAGGAAATGGCTTCAAGGGGAGATTCAGATTAGATACTTGACAAAATGTTTTCGCTGTTCAGGTGGTCAGGCATTGGAAGAGGATGCCAGCGAGGCGATAGAGTCACCATCCCTGAGGTGTTTACGAGGCTGTGGCGCTGGGTGATGAGGTTTGGCGGCTGCAGTGGCCGTGCTGGGCGGACGTTAGGGCCCCGCAGGGCTCGGCTCGGCCCGGCCCGGTGCCGCCCGCTCNACCGGGGAGGCTGCCGGGCTCCCTGAGCAGTTCAGCCTGGCACAGGGGCTGTGTCACCCGCACCAGGACGCCTCGGGAGTGACCGCTCCTGCCCACACCGCCGAGGAACTGCTCCTCGTCACCTGGGCTGGGGCCCGGCCGGAGCCGCCCGGCCCGTTCAGTGACCATTTGCCAGCTCGAGAGACGAGCCCCGAGTGCCGCGTTCAGTTCTGGGCCCCTCACTGTAGAAGGGCCATGGAGGTGCTGGAGCGTGTCCAGCAAAGGCCAAGGAGGCTACGAAAGGTGTGGAAAACGCGTCCTACGAGGAGAGAGAGGCCAAGGGAGCTGCGGGCATGACTCAACCTCCTCGAGTCCCAAGGAGGCTCAGGGGGCACCGCATGCTCCCCACAGCTCCCTGACAGGAGGGCGTAGTGAGGGGCGGCCAGTCCTTTCCGCCGTGCCTGCAGTGGGCGGACCAGAGGAAATGGCTTCAAGGGGAGATTCAGATTAGATACTTGACAAAATGTTTTCGCTGTTCAGGTGGTCAGGCATTGGAAGAGGATGCCAGCGAGGCGATAGAGTCACCATCCCTGAGGTGTTTACGAGGCTGTGGCGCTGGGTGATGAGGTTTGGCGGCTGCAGTGGCCGTGCTGGGCGGACGTTAGGGCCCCGCAGGGCTCGGCTCGGCCCGGCCCGGTGCCGCCCGCTC